>JAHBCN010013097.1:0-25174 GCA_019359885.1 Listronotus oregonensis
AATTGGGATATTTACCTTATTCTTCCGACCGTGCCGTTCTAACCGATCTGGGAAATTGCTTTCCGTTTTTGCTGTAACTAGCAGATTTAAATGGTTGGTTTCTCAAAACATTAACAAATTATTGTCTTGTTTTTGGGATTCGATAGTTTGGGGCGCCCATTTCCCAGCTCTTCTCTCAAAAGAGTGTGTTTCCTGATTTTTTTAAATAAATAGTACTCTTTGGATGTTAAGCTCTTCCACCACACCCCTTTCGGGCCAACGTCTCTGCTCAATATAATGAATAATTAATACCTTTTGATCCAAAATTAAGTTTGGCATTTTAAAAAAATATTTTTAGACACTGACAACGGACACCTGTTTCTTTATTAGGTTTTTCAAACAGGTATTTATATTCAGTAGAAGGTGGCATAAGCCTATTTTACGAAAAGGAAAAAGAATTGCCTAGATTAACTGTACGTAAATAGTTATTTTCCTAACACATGCGCAAGTGATATTTTCCGCACGCGATTGCTGCCCGAACGACGAAGCGATTTCGGGCAAGAGTCAATGCGGAAAAGTCCTTTGCAAGCGTTAGAACAACATTTTTCCTACGAGCGTCAGATAATACCAATATTAAAGCAATGATTATTTTTAAATTATGTTTAATCTGAAAGAACTACTACAACATATTTATAAATGGGAATTATTTGTTGATAACATTTACAACAAAAGAACAGTTATTAGCATATTGAAATTAATTCAGAACCTGTAATTTCATTTAGCGGGTGGCTTATGGAAGCGCTTATTGTACCTTGATGAAGGTTGACTTAGCTCAGGAGGGAGTTGTTCATGGTCAATATTTTATTCGACATATCCTTTTTCTGATTTGTGGATTCATCAATGTAGCTCTCAGCTACAGCCGTTGATTTCCAGCCCCAAGTCGCTTGACATTGGTAATTCCTTCTCCAGAATCCGCTAACATAGTCGCAGAGGATCGACGAAAACTATGTCCAGTGTACTCTTCTGGATTTTTAATTTTAGGTATGCAGCAATTTCTGAAGGCATTTTACCTATTGAATTTATTCCCACACATTGCCACTGCATGCTCCTTGTTTATACTGGACAAAAAAACGTCTGTGTGGGGTATGTGGTTTTCGCAAATTTGCATATTTACGGTACAATTGCAGATAAAGTCCGTTATTTGTTTCATCGGACACTACAAAGATTCTGGAAGTGTTATTTTTACTGTCAGGAATTTTCACCACTATCAAATTTTCATTATCCTGTATGTCATCAATCATTATTTTTGTAAGTTCATCTTCCTACAAGCACCGGCTAATCCAAAAATTGTAGCAACTTTTATTAGAAGGTAAATATTATCAGGTGCTTCTTTCATGAATCTTGAAACTTCTTCTTTGCTGAAAGTTTTTGATTTTTTTGGCCGGTATCCCACGTTTTGGTGTTTAGTAGTGATGTTAGCTTGAAATATGAACTTAAACAAGGTTCTTTTCACTTTGAGGACACATTTTAACATAGAGTACTTACTCCATAAAGTATTAGGTTTTATGTTTTTGCAAATCCGCAAAATAGGCCAAGACACTTCTTCTTTAATACTTTTTGTCCCCTTGCTGGAGCACCAGTTTTCGAAATGACTATATTGATTCTCATATTTTTCACGAGATTTTGCTGGTAATAAATTCAAACTTACGGTATTTGCTGCATCCAGGATAGAATCTGGTAGCTCCTCATCGGAACTACTCATTTTAAATAATTATTTTTGTCGGATTTTTATTTAATTAAAAAAAGATACTATGACGCCTTTTCATTAAAAATGCTTGTTTGTATTGAAATTCATTTGTGCAATTGCTTGTTCATATGGAAAGAAGAAAAATCTGACATGTGTTAAAATCACCAAGATTACATATTGTTGCTTGACTTGTCATAATCATTTATTATTATTATACAGGGTAATTAAAAAAATGTTTTTTTTGTGTTTTAGTTGAAATATTGAAAATTACGAAGTAACAAACAAAAAAATGCTTTACCTGTAAGATTTTAGAGTAGTTTTACTTTTCGCAGGCGAAATTACTTTTCGCACGCCGTGCGGAAAAGTGCAACTTTGCGCACTCAAATGCGTTATAAGAAATTGTACGTATTACAAATTATAAATTTGCTTGGTGCAGAATATATATATGGGTGATAGAAAAATTCTGTTTTTAAATTTGATTTCATAGTAACTATTGAAATATATTAGAAATCCATAAAAATTGCCATGTCACAAGTCCTTATTTTGTCAGTGTAATTATCATTAATAACCATTTCAGCAAATGCCAATTACAAAATACTTATCGTTAAATTCTTGTATAGACTGATGCATTTTATTATATGTATTCTAAAGGCCTTGACTGGCACTATAATTGTAAAGAGGTAGAAAAATTACCTATTGATTGTTTTATTTCTGTTTATCTAGCCGTATTTCGCTATAACATGATTAATATTATGTTGTAACACATTCCTTTTGCAAATAAATGTGCATTATTGACAGTAAAATAATACTCTACAGGGTGTTGCGTACGATTTGCGAATATATTAAATGTAAAAAAATGCACTTTTTTAAAGGTTTTAAGAGTTCCCTGTGTAAAATTTTCTTTTCTGGATGGTGCTATTTTGGTTGGTTGTGTGGTAAACAAATATTAATCTAAAGTTTATAATAATAATTTAGTTTTATACACAATATCGAGCAATATATGTACAGTTGCGGCCATAAAATTTCGGGCAAAATTTGACAATCCGTGTCAAAATCATTGATTTTTCGTAAACCAGGCTTTCACCTGATAATTATATATTTGAAGTACACAGTCACGTTCACAGGCCTTTTAATATCAATTTCTTAGCTGAAACAAAACAAACAAAGACTTGAAGTAGGCGAAATTCCATTAATTTATACAGAAAACTAAAATCAAATTGAATATCAACTAATAAACTATAAAACAAAAATCAGTATTTTATGATAGCTCCATTCTTTTCGATCACCAAGGCCAATCTTTTAGGAATCGAAGGAACAATGTTCTAGTGTAATCCTAGTCAAACTATTCCACGCCTCTTGAATTTGTGCCCATAACTCTTCTTCATTTGCGGGCTGAACATGTGTTGACTGGATTTTTTTAACTATCAGGCCCCATACATTTTCCATCGGGTTGACGTCGGGACTTCGCGATGGCCAGGGAAGGATTCTAACCTGGTTGTTTCTTGACCAGTCGGTGACCCTTCGGGCTGTATGGACCGGACAGTTGTCGTGCTGATAGATAAAATCATTCCCATAGACATTATAGGCCGCTGGCAGCATGATATTTTGGAGTATTTCTTGATAAGAATTGGCGTTAAGTCTGCCCTGGATATGATGGCAAACGCCCACCCATCCTGCGCCGATACATCCCCAAACATTGACCGAAAACCTACCACTCTGTTTTATCTTTTGGGTGTATGTCTCTTCAAATCTTGAATTTGGGGTCTATATACTCGCATACTTCCATTAAAACTTGACTGGAAAACTTTTTCATCACTAAATATTACCCTTTCCCAGAAACGCATTTCCCGTGGTAGGTATTCTAGGCAAAATCCAACCCTTTCTTGTTTATTTGCCTGTGTTAAAAAGGGTTTTTGGCCGCTCGACGGCATCGAAGCTCCGAAAATTTGTTGATGCAGCGCCGTGCTGTTCTGTCGGAGCCATGAAAAATTGTTTCTAGTTTTGCAGAAGAGGCTGTTTTAAAAGGATTTCTTCGAACGCAGCTTATCAAGTTTTCGTTTTGTTCCTCGGTTGATATGTGTGGACGACCGCTACCTTCCTTTCTCTCGTGCGAATTTCTATCATGAAATTTTTGTTTGATATCATGAACCGAACTCTTTGGCACTCCGACTCTCTCCGCAACAGATTTTTCTGAGTAGCCCTCCTCCAGCAATGTAACAACTTAAACTTTTTTTGCTACTGATATGCGTGACATGGTTCGAAGAACTTGATATATTTTTTGGACAATGACAGATTTCGAATTAGTGTCAAAAGTAAAGGTAAGCTGGTAACTGAAGGCTGTTTTACAACACGTAAAATCGTTACCCGAAATTTTATGGCCGTAACTGTACCATAAATGATATACCGGGTGGTGCGTCGCCGGAACATAGGAAATCCCATGTAAATTTTAAGGGGGTTAATTATTGGCTCCCTTGTACATTTTACAGAAAAAATGTAAGTTAACTTTTTGAAGAGACCAATTCGACAAACCCTCGTGCCAAGTTTCAAAAAATTTTAACAAGCGAATCTTGAATTATTTAATTTAATGTAATTGCAAAATTACCAAATTTTCGGTTCAGGTAAAACCAAACAGACACCAGCCACCAGCAAACAATTTGTTATAAGGCTTTGTCAAACCTGACGTACAGCCGAATACAAGGAATATTTTTTTTGTTTTATCAATCTCACAACCATTACATTCAAAGTAAAAGACACGTTAACATTATTTTTTTATCAAACCTTTTATTTAATGTAACAATTAAGTTTAACTAATAACAATTATTACTATCGATCATTAAAAAATAATTTTATCATACTAGAATTTAATTAAACCAATAGCAGTATCTGAAATATTTTCAATTTATTTTCCCATCAAGCCTATCTGGTCCATTTCAACCATTAAACGTATTGTCAGTAAATTCGAGTCCAAAGCTATCGCAATAAATAATTGTTAATGTTTAACTCAGAAGATCGAAAATAGATCCGAAAAAAAACTAAACTCTTAATATTTTATTAGGTGTGGAAAAATAAAATGAAATAAAATACAATAATTTTTTAAAAATAATAGAAAATTACATAAAAACATTAATTAATCAAATGTTCAAACAACCTTCCATTAACAGCTAAACAATATCCCAACCGATCATAAAATTCATTTCTAACGTTGCTAAGTTGATATTGCGAAATTTATTACAATCTAACGAAATAGCGTTTTGTAACTGGTTTAGATTCTCAAATTTTAGAATTTTATAAATGACACTTTGTAAGTGACCCCACAGAAAGAAGTCATTCGGTGAAAGATCAGGTGACCTGGCTGGCCAAAGCATCCGGTACCGTGGACCAATAATATTGCCGTTGAAAGCATTTTCCAGGTGCTCTCTAACCATACGGGCATTATGGGCGGGGCAACCATCCATTTGGTACCAGATCATTTGATCTTCCTGAACAATTTCTTCCAAGGCGGGTCCAATCTGATTTTAAAATAAGTCCAAATAGGTTTCTGCTGTCAGGTTATAGTCCATAAAAAAGGGTCCAATGATATGGTTTCCGATAATTCCCACAAATACATTTGTTTTTGGGGATATTGTGTCCGAGTATGAACAAAGCGATGTTCATTTTCTTGGCTCCAATACCGGCAATTCTGAACATTTGGTTCATTGTTGAGGGTGAATGTACATTCATCGGTAAAACAAATATTTCTTAAAAAATTCCTATCGTTATTTGCTTTTCCATCATTTTAAAACAAAATGCCATTCTGCGCTCTTCATCTCCTTCTTGCAGCTCTTAATGTTTTTCGAATTTATACGAATAATATTTGTGTTTTTTCAAAGTGCGCAATACCCTTGTATGATGTTTATCTATTTACCTCTTGCCCAATTCCGTACGAACGCCACTGGTCGAAACAGAAAAAAAATTGGTTTACTAAAAAATGCCTCTTGATACATAGTACATGTGTGCCAAATTTCATTAAAATATCTAAAGTGGTATTACAGATATTAATAATAAATTATTTATTTTAGAAAATTTTACAACCCTGTATCTCAAAAGTTAAGACGTTTAGGACATACGTTTATATAAAGTTTTTTTCTTAAAATGGACCCAAAAATCGTCCCCTTAAATATTGACATTCAATTAGAAAACACTCTGTCTAAAGTGAAGTTTGTAAGTAGTTGTGGAAGTAGTAAAGTATCACGAATCAGTAATCATATTTTCAATAATCTCTTTTAACATTTCACCATTATTTAGTGCGATAAAATTGAATTAAACGATTATTTTTTCTAATCTACTACAATTTTTTAAAATGTACTATAATTTTGCGGCCCTGGTACCATAATCCCACTTGGCGAGCAGGGTTGCTAGCCCTGTTCGCATCATTTATCTATCCATGTTGAATGTTGTTGCATACATCCTTGGTGCGCCTGCGGCCTTACACAAACCATACGATTAACTTAATTTTAAAAATATATTTAATTAAAGTAACCATGTAGTTAATTTCGCTACGGTTAAGAGTAACAACAAACAACAATCAATAATATTATTAACTTTTTTATTCAAGAAAACAAAACAAACCTTAAAACGAGTAAATAAATCATGCGTGAAGAAGGTTACTCAGTAATTACCTACAAAATGTTTTTTTATTGCTGCAATGTCGGTATTGTGTGAAATAACTAGATTCTACAATTACGTTGTTAGATTTTTTATGAAATGTTTTGAAGAAAAAATCTAGGTGCTCGGTGGTACGCCAGGTCAAGTTCTCACCTAACGTACGCAGTGTGTATATTAAACGAAATTTTTCGGCATGTTTCCCCTGTCATAACTTTGTTATCGTTTCACGTAAAAGTATGAAATTTTACCAGAGCTGGAATGGTTCCTTCAAAAAAGAAATCGATGTACAGATCCGGATTCTCCTAAAGGACTCGAATCACGATTTCTTTTTGAAGGAAAAAATAAACTAAATCCAGGGAAATACATTTGATACGAATGATACTACATAATCCAGATGATTAATCAAGGGTCAAAGATTTTAGCACAGAGCCCGAGTCACTAAATACAATTTTCCTCATTTTGAGGTGCTGTAACTCTTAATAGTCCAGTAAATTAAGGGGCAAAGCTGTAAATAAATCTGCACAGTTTTCCCTTGTGGCACAATTCTTAACCTTAACAGGTGGGAAAGGGCTGAAAACGGCCCCTCAAGACCCGAAAAATGGGTTTCCCGCTAATATCTACCAAAATATGCGAATTGGAGAATTTTTGTTTAGACAAAAAATGAAGGTCACCTTATAATCTATAAAAATGGTTCTTATAATTTTTTAAGGGGACTTTTGGGTCCCGTTATCTCGAAAACTATCGATTTTTCGAAAAAAAATATAGGAACCATTTTTGTAGAGAAAAATTATAATTTTCTTGAATTGTTTGCTAATTTTTAGATTGGCAAGTAATAAAAACACTAAAAATTCTAGGATAAGACTTTAATTTTTTAAATAAGTAATTTTTTTTTAATTATTTTTTTTTCAATTTAAATAAAGCATTTTTGGTTAAGTAACTTAAAATTATTAAGCAGAGACTGACTATTTTCTTGAATATATCTTTTAACTTCTCATGCCCCATTTCCAATTACTATTTTTAGAAAAAAATTCTAACATTTTTCATTTAGGTCAAAAAAACTTAAAATTTATTAAAAAAAAGTTAATTTTTGCCTTTCTGATCTTATTTCGTAATTTGTTAGAGATACTACGGTAAATTTTAAAAAGTATACCTAATTAATTTATAAGATTTTAAGAATTGTTTAATAATTTTTGTATTATGAAGGATATTTAAAACTAACTCTCTTCTAAAGTGAAACTTTTTTGAAAAATAATTGATTTGGGCTAACCTAAAGTCTATCTCTTATTGTTTTTTGTTCCCACGAAATAGTTGTGAATATAAAATAATAATTTTAGTGAATTATTTGCCTATTGTGGTTAGTTGTGGTCAGTTGTAGTAACTTGTCTAGATAAAAAGGTATATAAATATTTTTAATAAGACGAAAAATAAAGAATAATTTGATTTTAACCAAAAATTTCTGTACAAAAGGGGAAAAATAATGTTTTATTTATGTAATTTTTGCATTTTTTTTTGTTTTAAATAATTTGTTTTATTTTCTTAATAAATATAATCGGAAAAGCAAAAATTAGATTCTTTTTAATAAAATTATAAGTATTTTAATCAATTTTAGATAAAAAGATTAATTTAGTATCCTTTATTCATTTATTAGGGTTTTAGAATTGGTTTCTAACTAACATCATTAAAAGTAAAAATTTTAGAAAAATTTTTTGATTTTGGATACTTAAACTCTATTTATATTATTTTTTTCACAAGTTACATTTTCTGTTAGAAAAAATTATAATTTTCTTGAATTGTTTGCTAATTTTTATATTGGCAAGTAATAAAAACACTAAAAATTCTAGGATAAGACTTTAATTTTTTAAATAAGTAATTTTTTTTTAATTTATTATTTTTTTTCAATTTAAACAAAGCATTTTTGGTTAAGTAACTTAAAATTATTAAGCAGAGACTGACTATTTTCTTGAATATATCTTTTAACTTCTCATGCCCCATTTCCAATTACTATTTTTAGAAAAAAATTCTAACATTTTTCATTTAGGTCAAAAAAACTTAAAAATTTATTAAAAAAAAAGTTAATTTTTGCCTTTCTGATCTTATTTCGTAATTTGTTAGAGATACTACGGTAAATTTTAAAAAGTATACCTAATTAATTTATAAGATTTTAAGAATTGTTTAATAATTTTTGTATTATGAAGGATATTTAAAACTAACTCTCTTCTAAAGTGAAACTTTTTTGAAAAATAATTGATTTGGGCTAACCTAAAGTCTATCTCTTATTGTTTTTTGTTCCCACGAAATAGTTGTGAATATAAAATAATAATTTTAGTGAATTATTTGCCTATTGTGGTTAGTTGTGGTCAGTTGTAGTAACTTGTCTAGATAAAAAGGTATATAAATATTTTTAATAAGACGAAAAATAAAGAATAATTTTTGATTTTAACCAAAAATTTCTGACAAAAGGGAAAAATAATGTTTTATTTATGTAATTTTTGCATTTTTTTTTGTTTTAAATAATTTGTTTTATTTTCTTTATAAATATAATCGGAAAAGCAAAAATTAGATTCTTTTTAATAAAATTATAAGTATAATCCAGGGCCGTATTTAAAAAAACAAAGTTAATGATGGCAGCTCGAAGACAAAACGTCGTGTATAAATCTAATAACACTGCACAGGAAAAGTAGCAATAAGAATATAAAATTTATTTTGTTATATCTATTTAAATAAAGTCATAAAAAAATAGAATAGTCCAAGAAAATATATCGTGAAATACGAATTTGAGGTTAAAACTTGAATTTTTCATATAAGTTACTTTAAAAAATCTTAAAACGAACTGTAAATTTTTTTTGAAATCACCCGCGGGAAGGGGTGAAAAAAATTAAAAAGTGTTTTTTTGAAATTTTGAGGAAACGGTAAGTCTTAGAAAAAAAAGTTTTAAATAAAATTGTACTTCCTTTCATTCAATTAGAGGGACCTGTATATATTAAAATTTGCCTGGTCTGCCCAGTAATCAATAATTTTGATCCTTTAAAAGAGTGTACTAAATTATTAAATGAAATAAAAGTACCTAAATGTAAACCTTATTTCTTTTTAATAATCCACAGAAATACACAAACATTGTGGAAATAATCTAAAAGATAGTTAAGATTGCCTTACTTTTCTTACTAATATTTCCTATGAAATTTTCATTTTCTATTATTCATAATTGATATATTATTATTTATTCGGTTACCTAACGTTACGTCTTATAAGAAGCACCTAATTTAAATATAAAAAATACTTACCTAAAGTTAAAAAGACGGGTATGTTACCCTTGGATTTGCAAGACAAAACCATACAACCTCCAAAAAACGGTACTCCGGCTCTCATAAAATTATAATGTGTTGGCTAACTTCACACTGATTTATCAGTGTGTAAGTAGGCAACACATTAAATTATTTCGTGGAATTTTGTTATTGCGCAGAATCGGCGGGGCCAACTTTGACAGTTATTTTCATACTGGGCTGGACATTTTTTGATCGAATGGGCCATAGCATTGGGCTTCCATACACCTTTAAACTTCCTTGAACCGACCTCGTATCTCTTCAAGTTTCCAAGATCCCAATGATTGGGACACCCTGTATGGCTCTTAAAATTGTTTAATTACAAAAAAAAATGATGGTTTGTTATTGTAAAAATTGATTGCGCATTTTCTATATTTAAAATCATTGTTTTTTGTGTTGTTATCGATAATAACCTAATTAGGTATTAATAAAATAGCAAACAACTTAGCCGAGTTTTTTTTATCAAATTTAGGTTTTCAGGTTTTTGGTACTAGAGATATACTAACGTAAGTGTCGCGCTTTTGTCAATAGGTGGTTTCCTAACAATGAGGTATTACTCGCAAACATAAATATTTGGTTTGCCTAATATAATTGAGCCCGTAATAAATAATCACAAAACAATTACACGGTTTGTTTATTTTTTACGTCATACTGTGTTTATATCTGTATACGAGGGAATTTTAAAAGTTTATTAAATGTATTACTAGTATTTATTGGTAATGTACTACAGAGCTGTGTGGGAATCAAATCCAGGAATGGATTCCTTTTTAAAGAATCGAAGGCTGATAAACTTTTTCTCGCTCGAAAGCATCCGCGAAGACCTAAGAATTGCGCCACAAAAAACTGTACAGATTTATTTACAGCTTTGGGTACTTTCAGGTCTTCAGCTACTGGACTATAAGAACCCTTGTGACGGTTTTGACGCTGAACGCGCAACGAAAAATGTCGCGCGAAGACCCATTTTCAGCGTTAAATTAAAATTATAAATAATGGAGATAGAACTTCAAAAGTTGGGACTTTTTTATCGAAAATTTCACACCAAGTACTTTCGACCAATTAAAAGTTTGCATTTTGTTTGGTTACCATAGCAACTAAAAAAATTTCCGGAAATTTTCATCCTCCTTGGGGTAAGGGGCCTGAAATTACACTGGAAATTTTTTGACGTTTATAATTAAAATTACATTTTTCAGGTTATATCGAATTTATTCAAAAATAATATCTCAAGTTAATAAGTGAAAATCCTTTAACAATTTACCAAATATTTTTTATTATGTAGTTGATTATTATACTTTACTTGTTATATATAATTAACAATCATTTTTAAGCAAAGCGTCTAAATGTTCCTGGAATTCCTTAGCCACTTCTTTCTTTAATGGGGAATAAATAAGGACACATTCACTTAACTTTATAAATTGTCTATTTTTCAAAAAATATATATAGTACTTTGAAACAATCTTATTCTGTTGTGATCCACGAAGGCATCCATATTTCTTAGACATTAGAAGTTAATGATGTTAATGAAAAAATTTGGTGAATAAATGTCTTGCCCGCATTCTTGTAATAAATACATTAAAAATTTTAAGTTCCGATGATACATTTTAATTTCACTGACTTCTTTACAAAACTTACATAAAACGTATTTCTCAAACCTATTCATTCTAAAATTATTGTAAAACACAACGATTTTAGATAATTAATTTATGGTTAAATAACGTTAGTGTACTTAACATGAACGATGATATTTTTGACTACAACAAGGTGACAGATAAGTACCGGAACACAAAGCCGTTTAACGCGCGTCGTGTTGTCGCTCGTTAAACTATATTTTTTTGTAAGAAAATATATTTCTACCAACTTTAGTAAAATAAATTTATAGAAATTTGAAAGAGTGAACTACCATCGACTTATCTTTTATTATTTTGTGTAACTAAAGTCCGTTGTTTATATTTTATTTAACCTAATGCATGCATGTGAATTTCGTTGATACTACCAAAGATACTACTACGGATAGATGGTTCATTTAAATGGGGCGTTTTGAATCATTTCGGAGATATCAATGCTTCCGTAAATGCGAATAAAATTAAGTCGGTAAATTCCCTGCCTCAGCGAATCGATTAAGAAAACCATGTGCGACATTGTCAATGTCTGCGCTTGTACCTTACTCGTCGAACACGAAGTAGCGAAAGCGGGCGGCTAAACGATTGTGTAATTTTAGTCGCGTTTCATCACGCCAATAGTGTACTAGCCGGCAACACTGATTAACTTTCGTTCAAGGATAGCGCGAAAATCTTCCTCGATGGACATCGCTCGCGTATACCAAAGTCCATTAGGGGTATCAAAAATATAGCATTGAATGGTTCATCATTATCCGTAGTAGTATTATTTGTGATACTACAACGTCTCGATACTGTTTAACTTTTTTGTAACATAAATGTTATTTCTTTCCAACTTTAGTAACAAACGAATTTGTAGAAAACTGAAAGACTGAATTACTATCGACTTATTTTTTATTATTTAACAAAGACAATTGTAGTTACACTACAATTGTCGTTAATAAAGTAATTATATTTTTATTTAACATAATAATATGCAAGTAAATTTCAATGATACTAGATATGCGTCGAATAACTTGTAAGAAAATATATTTCTACCAACTTTAGTAAAATGAATTTATAGAAATTTGAAAGAGTGAACTACCATCGACTTTTTTTATTATTTTATGTAACTAAACTTTGTTACTTATAATTTATTTTACCTAATGCATGCATGTGAATTTCGTTGATACTACATACCTACTGCTTCAACTTTTTGTAACAAAATGTATTTCTACCAACTTTAGTAAAACGAATTTGTAGAAAACCGAAAGATTGAGTTACTATTTATTATTACGACTTATGTTTTATTATTTCGTGTAACTAAAGTGAGATAATTGTATTTTTATTTAACAATAATATGAATGTAAATTTCATTGATACTAGATACTACGTCCAATAACTTGTAAGAAAATATATTACTATCAACTTTAGTAAAACGAATTTATAGAAATTTGAAAGAGTAAACTACCATCAACTTATCTTTTATTATTTTGTGCAACTAAAATCCGTTACTTACTACGCATATAAAATGACAATTATATTGTCTTTTTGAATTGACATACAAAGTTTAGGTACCTACTATTTACATTTCAAAACTGTCACAAAACATCTTTATTTTTTTAACACTTTGGTGTGAAATTTTCTTACCGAATACCATTCGTGTCTAAATTATTATCCGGAAATTTTTTCTCACCCACGAATATTTTAAGAAAATTTTGCCTCGCCTTACGGCTCGGGAAAATTTTCAAAATATTCGTGACTTTGAAAAAATTTCCGGAAATAATTTAGACACTTGTGGTATTATAAGTGATAATTTCCCCTTCTTTAAGTATCTTTTTTGCAATTTCCGCTATCTTATATGGTTTTAGAGTTATCATCAAAAATCGAAATGTTTTTTTTTGTTTTGTTTTTTGTTAATAACAGTTGCAATTTTTATTGGCAAAAAAAATCCTCAAAACGCCTTTCTCAGGTTTGCATGCCGCATCGAATTAGCTATCACTCATATTTTTCGAAGCATTTTAACTATTTTTAGCAGGAAACACAATTTTCGACTAGACTCTTAGTCCAGTAACTGAAGACCTGAAAGTACCCAAAGCTGTATACAAAACCCAGCTTACCTGGGGCGGTAGTGAGCGATCTCCTGGTCAGTCTCGGAATTTGGTTTGGTATACCGATGGATCCAAGACTGACAATGGAGCCGGCGCGGGAATACATGGTATGACCCCTAGGTTTAATGCTTATGCTTCCCTGGGGAAATATGCCACTGTTTTCCAGGCGGAAATATATGCCATTGAACTTTGTCTGCGAGAGAACTTGAGGAGGAGATATAAGGGCAGGGGACATTACTTCTTCTCTGATAGTCAAGCGGACATAAAAGCTTTGGCATCTCAACAAGTCAACTCAAGGTTGGTTTGGAACTGTCGCAATGCCTCCTAAACCTGGCTAACCACAACAAAGTTACACTTTCCTGGGTGCCAGGACACGGGGAATACAGGGCAATGAAAATGCAGACTCCCTGGCCAGGCGAGGTCCGCAGCAATGTTTGTGGGTCCTGAACCTGTTTTGGAATACCAAAAGCCTCGGTTCGTGGCTACATGACCCGGTGGATTCAAACACAACATCAGTCATACTGGAACCACATTCCAATGCAAAATCACAGTAAATCAATGTTGGACTCACCATCGAAAGCATTGACAAGTGAACTACTAAAACTAAATAGGAATCAGATTAGAATAGTGACAGGATTAATAACCGGACACTGCACCCTAAGAAAACATATGCACACTATGGGCATCTATAGAGAAGAACCCATTTGCAGACTATGTGACGAAGAGGAAGAGACAGCCTCTCACATCATATATGAGTGCCCTGCACTTACATACTGGAGAACAAATCAAAACTTCATGGTGGACACTAACCAGCAGGAGGCTGGAGACCAGAAAAGAACAGTAAAAGGGCTACTCACCTGTCTAAGGTGTCAAACCTTTTTAACTGAAACAAATACACAGGAGATACAACAAGCCCTGTAGGCTGCAGTGTCGAGGCGGACAAAACCTCAACTTGTGTATTTAGTTTATCAATCAATCAATCAATCAACCCAAAGCTGTAAATAAATCTATACAGTTTTCATTTGTGGCGCAATTCTTAGGTGTTCGCGGATGCTTTCGAGAGAGAAAAAGTTTATCACGATTCCGACTGGGGAACCCGCTAAAAATGGCCCCAAAGTCCCAAAAATGAGTTTCCCGCGAATATCTGCCAAAATATACGAATTAGATAATTTTTTTAGACAAAAAATGAAGATCACCTTGAAATCTACAAAAATAGTCCTTACCATTTTTTTCGCAACACCAATATTTTTCGCAAGAATGGCCGTTGAAAAATCCATAACATTGCACATTGGATAGATATGGTATAGTTTGTCCAAGCTAACATTTTTAGGTTGGCAATGCGAATATCCCTACATATTAGTAAATTTTGTTTTTCAGATTTAAGTTGGCTGATATAAGAATTTTAGTCAGGACCGTACTGAGGGAAGAGAGTTTCAAAATTTTAATATTTTAAAAAAATTGTTGTTAGATAACTAAATTCATCAGTATTTTTTTCTTGCTGTTCATATATTTGCATAAATTGTGAAAGCTTGATGTTTGGCCATAATATTTTATTAAAAAACTTTCGCCTATCTAGTGCAGAATATTAATAGTTATTTATTAAAGTGTTTGTTATTTAGAAATAGTTTACACTATTTTACACTTTTTGTACACACTTAGTTCTTAAATACACCTTCAATTAAAGCGCTTAGGTATATAAAAAAAATGTAAAATAGTGTACACTACTTCTGAATATCAAACAGACCTGTTATGTTTTGTTATATTTGCAGGCAAACTCTTTACAGTTGAATTGAAATATCCTGATAAAATATCTCACTATAAGGGATGGTTTGATATCCCTTATTATGCAAATTTACAATTTTTTAAAGATGCCTAAAGATAAGTCGATTTATTTCATCTAATATAACTTCATTAGCTGCTTCCTATATTAAATAATAAAATAAATAAAACAAAACAGTAATAATAATTTATTTATTCAGAGTATCATTAACACAATAAGGTGCTTATATTTTATAAAATAAATTTGTCAAAAACGTTGGAAGGTCGTGTGATATGGATGCAAACGCAGCACTTGATGACCACCCTCCTGAATAAGAGCATCGACGACATAAGATTTGGGAGACTTTGGTAGGCGCTGAATCAAGCACCACAAAATCTATTTTGTCGCCGATTTTGCAAAAGGAATATTTCGGTTTTTTAACCATTTAACCATATTTTCTTTCTTCCCGCCACTATATGGCCAGTTTTCTAACAACCTACTATGGTAGCTGGCATTACCTAAAATGACTAATGAAGGCCTTTTTAAATTAGGTAGTAGATCATCTCTAACCCACTTCTCGATCATGGTAATCTCCTGTTTTTGTTTTAGATTTAAAACTTCTACTGGCACCATCAACAAATCCTTTTTCTGAACCAGCATGTAGAATAATGTATCTAAGGAAAATATAAATATTTCATTAGTTTTTTAATTAAATATACTTTAATGTTTCATAAGAATGCAGCAAGTGTGTTCTGTAGTTTAATGTTGTCTAAGGGCTACAGGTTTAATCATATGTCCTATGTATGAAAGAGACCCTAACTGAGGTATCTACCGAATCTGTCCTATATGTGTATTTTTCTCAGGATACCCCTTATGCTTAAAGTCTAAGTGTTCACATACTACGAGTGTCTAGAGTGAAGTCAGATGTAAATTACTGATATGATTTCGTAGTCTCGAAACTCTAGAGATGAAGGTGCAGAAAAAGTGGGAAATGTGAAGTTGACAATAAAGGGATGCATCAGAGTAGACTTTTAATTTGCTCTAATTGGGATATACAAAAGAAGGAATTATGACAGATAATGCTTCGGAGCAGAAACTGTAAAAATATTCCTAAAAGAGAAACAGGTCTTCTACAGCTTGTCGGTGTGCAAGAGGAAGCTTTTTTGTAAAACTGTGATAATTTATAAGGCAAAAAAATTCTTAGAGGATTGTATAAGTGCTTTACCTTGTAATTTAAAAAAAATGGGCCCTTCAATTTTTTCTTAAGTGTAGGAAAGTACATTTTTTTTCTAGCGTATAATTAGTCTTTAGAATGTTTTACCTTTTCACTAAAATATACATCGTCATCCTGCCAAGACCTGCGGAAAGAGCTGTTCGAGAACATCCAGGTTTCATCGAGAAACACCCCAAGATTTTTATTTTCTCCTAAACCTTCATTTCCCATAAAACCTTTTGAAAATTTCCTTCTCATGCGTTGCACATTTGGTTTTTCCATTAAGCCTAAGTTACTTATAAATTTCATATATTGCTTCTTATATTGTCAGCAACTACCACTATGCGATCCTAAAAAATACATTTATAAATATATTTAAATCTTAAAATATTTGGCACATCTGAGGATGTATTTTTAGATTATGATACTCTTAAAACGAGTTATTTTACCTTTTGCAAGATCACTATACTGATAGCATCATTTTCAAAAAATATTTATTAGGTTATATTTTCTTACCTCCGACTCATCACAGCTCTGAAGTGGGTTTCGAAGCTTTTCCAAACTGGAAATACAGTAATCATTGTGATTTATACACTAAAAAATATATATTCTAGTGGTTTTTTCTTAAAACCAATAAAAATAAAAACTTAGTCCAAAATAAAATAAATTATGAAATATAAAAAATGTCAAATAGTCCGCACAAAAAAAAAATAAAAACACTGCAGAGTAATCTCTAATCTCACTAATTACTTTAAAACACGAAATAACACACCCAAACACAAAAAAATTAATACAAAAATTGAAACGCCTTTAATCCATTACTGGGTGATTTACGCCAATCAGCTGATTTTGACGTTGAGTCTAGTAATTTTTGTTTTTGAACATGTAAGCCAACACAAAAATGTTAGCTTGGACAAACTATAGTAGGCTAAAAATGTAGATTGTCAAAACAATTTTTTATCAACACGCAAGAATGATGGTGAAGAAAATTTTCTGGGATCATTGAACACTTGCTAAGGTCTCATTATAAAAAAGAAATGTTAATAACAAACCTTTTTTTAAATATCAATAAATTAATGAGATACTCTCAAAACATTGTGAAAAAAAACTTTGACCGCTTTTTTTAATATTCTATAAAAATAAATTGGACCCAAACTCATATGCAATGATAGGTACGGGTTTTTCTATTCCGATGAACTTTGAATGATTAAAAAATGTACATTATTGCCCGAGTAATGGAAGAATTCATCCGCCCGATTATAAGTGAATCCATGAAGATAGCGGCATTCTAGCGGTAGAGCGGCAGCTGAAATGAGGGGACTTTTGGATCCCGTTATCTCAAAAACTATCGATTTTTCGAAAAAACTATAAAGACCATTTTTGTAGATTACAGATCTTCATTTTTTGTCTAAAGAAAAATTCTCCAATTCGCATATTTTGGCAGATATTAGCGGGAAACCCATTTTCGGGCTTGAGGGGCCATTTTCAGCCCTTTCCCACCTGTTAATGTTGATAAACTTTTTTTCGCTCGAAAGCATCCCCGAAGACCTAAGAATTGCGCCACAAGGGAAAACTTTACATATTTATTTACAGCTTTGTCCCTTCATTTATTGGACTATCTAAACTATACGTTTTTAGTGAACAAGTACACATTTTTATCTATATCTTTTTCACCTTGCATAAATTAGTTTGTCACCGATAATCTTAAAACGTGTCATTTAAATAACCTTTGTAGTTTTATTAGTAACGGAAATAAATTATTTCTACACCATAAAACTTAATCGTTATGTTTAACCCGATAAGTTTTTTATTGTTCTTTTTATCATTTTCAGGAAAATTCTCCATTATGGACACCAAAGTACCACCGGTAATATGAAAGTAAAAAGCTGAGATAAACTCAAAACTTTGGAAAATAAAGTAGGAAAAACCAAAACAGAGAAGCAGACAGCAAAAACGAAAAATCAAGATGGCTTCCGCTAAAATCGTATTGCAAAAGTGTTCGCCGCCATTTTGTTTAGCGTCGTCGCCATTTTCAAAACAGTCGAGTGTCAAGAAGCAGGAACGGCATCTGATCCTGCGCCCTGCGGTTACAGCTCAGGATCTATGGCAACGGCGGTGGTTTTGACATTTTTCTGCACTCTTCTTGTAGTAGCAGCGCTCCTTTACATGTGGAAACGAAAACAAGACCGTAAGAAAGGTAAGAATTAAATATTAATTATTTTAAAAATTATAAAGTAAATCTCATGTAAGGGAAAGGTGATCGATATCTTAAGAAATCCCACCAAGGCAGAGAGAAGGGTCCAATTTAAAAGAAAAACCCAAATGAGTGAATAAACTCGTTAAAAAATTAAGAAAAATTTTGTTTCTTTTTATTTTACATAGAATTGATATATATATATATATATATATATATATATATATATATATATATATATATATATATATATATATATATATATATATATATATATATATATATATATATATATATATATATATATATATATATATAAAATATATTTTATTGATAGTTTATAATAATATAAATTATTAAATATACAGCAATTTAATTTATACTTTAGCTTTCAGTTTAAATTTTTATTTAAAAAGAACGTAATTGGATTATAAAAATGTTATATTCTTAGATATAAAATATTTAAAAAAACTTTAAGTTCCAAACTTACATCTTTGTTGAATGGCTTAAATGATGATATGTTATTAAAATATTGTAAGTAAAACACTAAGTGAATACGTAAAAATAAACTAAAACGTGCAAGATAAAACATAAATTTTAAAATATTCTCACATGATGACTTTAAAACAATTTAAATATAAAACAAAAACGTTAAGTTAGCACACCCGATTGACATATTTTTATAACTGACAAGGGCCCATAAACCCATGTATCTTCAATATTTTAATAACATATCATCATTTAAGCCACCCTCAACAAGATGTAAGTTTGGAACATACAAAAGATTTTGTGATACCTTATATCTAAGAATAACATTTTTTTGTCCAATTTCAGTTCCTTGAGAATGGAAATAAAAATTTCGAAAGCTTGGAGAAACTTTAAAGAGTACTCTTATTAATTGCTGCAATCCCCCTAAAAATATATATATATATATATTATAGATATATATATATATATATATATATATATATATATATATATATATATATTTATTTATTTTTTTATTTTTGAATATACCTGGTGCTTCAGTAAATATAATTATAAAGAACTTGATTCCCATTCGAAGATATTCCACATTTTCCCGCACACCTTGTAGAACAATAATGATTATTTACGATAAATCCAATTATGCATTTAACAAAAAATAAAAGTTTTCCTAGTACAGTAACGGCCATTAAACGGGTTTTTTCCCCTTTCGAAAAAAATACACTTAAAAAAAAAATCCGTAATTTTAATAAAATCCCTACAATCATCATAAAAAGCCAAAAGTCGCCGTATTCCCAAAAACAAGCCCAGAATTTTTTTTGACGAAGGGACGCATTTTCCCCACAGAATCTTTTTTTGGGCATTTTTTAAGCCGTTTTGTATCGCGGCGAAGAAGGGGTGAAAATAATCGTGTTTTAGTTTAAACGGAAAGCAATTTCAAAACCCGCAGGCAAAAGAAAAAGGCAAATATTCAATTGGCTGCCCCCCGGGCAGCTAAAACCGTTTTTAACAAATGCAAATAAAGAAAACCAAAAGAAAAAAGCTTTGGGATTTGTCTAAAATTTTAACTAAACCCTGTTTTTTGGGGAAAAATATAATATTCACCGATGAAAAAGTGTTTCAGTCGTGCTACAATAGGATACTTAAGGTACACAGGCCTCAAGGAAAAGATTTGATGAAAAATACCCCAAAAGGACGAAGTAGGGCGTTTTTTTAAATTTTTGGGGGGGCTGAGTGCACAAAGGGAAACTTTTGGTTTTGTTTTGTTATTTTATTCAAAGGAAAGGTTTCAAAAGGGAAGGAAAAATAAATTTACAAGGAATTTTAAAGGGTTTATGGAAGCCCAATACAGAAAAATTTCAGGGGGCGGGGCGCGGGAATGGGGGTTGGGCCCCCGCGGAATTTGCGCAATGAATAGTATCGGGGGGGGGTTTATAACTTTGTTTTTATTATAAAGTTGACATCATCAAATGAAAAATTCAAACTTTTGTTTTTTTTTTTTTGCACAAAATTGTTGGTTATTAAATGATACCACTATAGAATATTTAAAATTATTTGAATTTTGGGATTTTTATATTGATAAATATGGAAAAAAAGATGGCGCCCTTTTACACCTTCTATTTAAATTAAATTTTTGGGGTTTTTTTTTACCAAAAACTTTTAAATAAACAAAAACAGTTTTTTTAAAAAAAATTTCAAACTTTTAGATATTTTATATTTTTATCCCCAAATTTTTGTGTAAAGAAAAGATATTAAATATTTAATCTAACCAAGATTCTTTGTACATTAAAAAGTGAAAATTTTTAAACTGTTTTTAGACATATACTTTTCACTAATAACATTCATGAGAAAATAACATTTAAAAATTTTGCCTTTTACCTGATATCCTTGTAACAGTATCCTTAAATATTATTTCAAGATTCGAGTTAAAAAGTTGAAATTAATATTAAGAAACCAAAAATCAATTATTGTCAAACAAATATAAAAAAAAAATAACTTTAACAAAATTTTTACCTTTTCTTGGGGACCTGTATTTTTAAAATTTGCCTGGTCTTCCAGTAATTAAAATTTTCCCCCTTTTTAAAAATTACAAATTATTAAAAAAAAAAAAAGCCAAATGTAAACCTTATTTTTTTTTTAACCAAAAAAAAAAAACATTTGAAATATCTAAAAATATTAAGATTGCCTTTTTTTCACTCTATTTTCTAGAAATTTTTTTTTTATTATTGATAAAAATTTTTTATTCGGGGTTCCAAGTTCCCTCATAAAAGCCCCAAATTTTAAAAATAAAAAAAATTTACCAAAGAAAAAAAGGGATTTTCCCCTTTTGGTTTAAAAAAAAAACCATACAAATCTAGCTTTTTTAGATATTTAAGTAACAAAAATAAAAAAAATTATATCACAATTTAATAAACTTAATCACAAAATGGGGGTTTTTTCGATTCAAAAAAGGGATTCCGGTTCTAAAAAATAATGTTTTTTAAACATTTATCAGTGTGTAAAGGGGAAAAAATTAAAATTTTGGAATTTTGTTATTGGGAAATCGGCGGGGAACTTGACGATATTTTCTATGTTAATTTTTTGATCAAAAAGGGGCCTTGCATTGGGCTTCCCAAAAACCCCTTTAAATTCCTTTTGGGGGTTTTTCCCCGGCCCCATGTAGTCCGGGGTTTTAAAAGTTTGGAAAATATTTGGGGCTTATTAGTTAAAAAAAAAAAAGGGGAAAAAAGAACAAAAATAAAATTTGAGGCTGGAATGAGTTACGGATGCCGGGTTTTTTCATTCCTGGAAGGGTAAACGCTTGAAAAAACGGGGCCCAATAAAATATTAAATTTGTATTTGTTTGGGGAAGGGGTTTTTAAAATTTTTTTAAATTTATTAATTTTTAATTTTTAAAAAATAAAAAAATTTTCTTTTACTTTTTTTCATTTATAGAATTAAAAAAAAAAAAAAAAAAAGGAAAAAAAAAGCATTTAAAAAAAAATTTGGGAGAAACGTAAAATTTGACAAATTTTTAAAATTTTTTAAATTTTATTTTATTAAAATAACTTTAAAAACTTTAAAGGTTTTGTTAGGTTTTAAAAATAAAATTGGGGAAAGTGACAGGTGAAAATTAAAAAAAAGTCTCGAAAAAAAAATAAACTTTTTCGACTAGCAATGTAAATAACTACCAAACCAAAAATTTAAAAAGGGCTTTGAAAGTTTTTGCTGTTCAAAATTTAAAATTCAGACCCCCAAAAGAATTTAAAAAAAGGGGGGTTTTTAAAAATTAAAAAATAATTTAAATGAGAAACTCGATATATTTTTTAATTTATTTTGGGGGAAAATGTTAACTGGGAGGTTAAAAAAAAAATTTTAAATTTTTAGGGAAAAAATTTGAAAAATTTTTTCCAAAAAAATTTTTTTCCCAAAATTTTTATTAAAAAAATTAAAATTAATTGGGGTATCATTTGTTTTTTTATAAAAATAAGGTTTTTGGGTATTTAATTTTTAAGGGGTTTTAAAAGGGTTTTTTTGCCTAAAATTTATTCTTTTTTTGTTTGGGTTTTGTTTGGGAATTTTTTGTTATTTTTTTAAAAAGTTTTTAAAATTAATTATATAATTTTCCCTTTTTTATTATTTTTTTCTTTTATAAAATGAATGCATAAAATATTTTTTAACTAATTTTGAAATAGTAGATTATTTTTTAAACGAAAAGGAACGAGTTTTAAAATTTACCCAAAAAAAATGATTTTGCTTTTAACAAAATTAAAATTTAAAACACAAAAGGGGGTTTTTTTTTGTTAAAAAAATTGGTTATGGAAAAACGTCCAATATTACGATTTTCCAAAATTTAAAGAAAAAAATTAATTTCATTTTTTAAACCCAAATATGGTATTACGAGAATAATTCTAACTAATCTGAAAACTCCGATATAAAAAATAAAAAGCTATTTTACGCACGTTAACCCCCCAAAAAATCAAAAAAATTGTTTGAAAACGAAAACGATTTTTGGTACAAAAAAAAAAAATTTTTCAAAAAGTTATTTTTATTGTCCCCCAAAAAAGTTTGAATAGGAAGCCCAATGCAAGGGCCTATTCGTAAAAAAATTCCGCCCATAGAAAATAACGTCAAGGGGGGCCCCGCCGATTTTGCGCAATCCCAAAATTCCACGAATTTTTTTATTTACCCTTTAACATGATTAATATGGGTTTTGGGGGCACATTTTATTTTAAGAAAGACCTTTTTGGGCAACGGCCGGGTATGGTAATCCCCGCTGACCATAACCTTGCATCAATCCTTAAAATTTCAGTTTCTTTTTTCGCATTTTTGTTTGGGTTTGCGCCGAAATTTCGAGTTTGCTTGAGAAATATTTTTTTTAAAACAAAGTTTTTGGAAAAAAAACATTTTTGGAACTTATTAAATTGGAAAATTTTTGGAAAAGGGTTTTTATGGGGGCTCCCCGGGGTTTTTTTAAACCCCTTAAGCAACAAAAACCGAATAAATAATAATATATCAATTATGAAAAAGGGAAATGAAAATTTTTAGGGAAAAAGCAGTGAGAAAAGTAAACTATCATCTTTTAGATAATACCCCAATGTTTTTGTTTTTGGGTAAATTAAAAAAAAATAAGATTTAAAATTTTGGAATCTTATTTCTTTAAAATTTATTTTCTTTTAAAGGTCAAAATAATCAATTATAAAAATATAGGGGAAAATTTTAAATATACAGGTCCTTTAATTTAATAAAAGAAAGTACAATTTTATGTTAAAGCTTTTTGCTTTTTTGTATTTGTTTAAAAAAAAATTGATTTTTGGTTTCTAATCTCTTAGTAAAAAAAAAATTTTTTTTGTTACCTGTAATAACCCATTTTATTTACTTTTACAAATTATAAATTTATAAAATTTTTAGGCCCCAAAAAAAAATAACCAGCAAACTATGGCAACTTTTTTTTTTGACCCTTGCCGATTTTGATGATTTTTCATACAGGGGGCTGGTTACAAATCTAAAGTAATTTTTTCACGTTTTTTTTTTCAGATATCCTTCCCAAAAACCAAATTAGTTTAAAAACCCATTTACATTTTAATTTCCTTTTTTATCGCATACTGTTTGAAATTTTTTTAAAAAAACCGTTTTTTTTTATTTTAAAAGTTTTTTGGTAAATATACAAAACCAAAAAAATTTTTGGGCCCTTTTTAAATAAAAAGGGCTGTAAAGTGGCCCCACCCTTTTTCCTTTCCATATTTAATCAGATGATAAAAAAACCCAAAATATTACACAAAAATTTTTTAAATATTCTATAATAGTATCGTTTAATATCCAACAATTTTATGCAAAAAAAAAAAAAAAAAACCAGTAAAAAGGGTAGTTTGACTTTGACATTTGATTTCAACTTTTTTAGATATAATTTTAAAAATTTTGGAAAATCCGGGCCTGGGCCACATTTTTGGGCAAAATCCCCCGGGGATTCCCCAAATTTCCGCGCCCGAAGCCCCGGGCAATTTTGTTCTACAGCATTAAACCTTCCCTATACCTTTAAAATTGGTCCCAACTCTCTTCAATGATGCGCCAAAATTATCTTCGTAAAAAAGGACAAGGAAAAAAAAACCCAAAGTTTTTGCATTTTTTAAAGAAAGTTCAAGTGGGTTTTAAACCGTTTAAAAATTCCCAAATTTTTTTTTAAAAAAAAAAGGTTGAAAAATTTCCCGAAATAAATAAAAAAAATTATTTTAATAAAGAAATTTGTGTTAATCGTTGGAATTTTAAGAGCCGAAAAGGGGAAGTTGAATTTTTTTACAGATAAAAGAAAGTTGAGGATGTTTCGTCGTTTAATAAAATCACCATTTCCAATACAAAAAACCCAAAGTTTTGAGGAAAATTTCCCCAAAATCCCTGGGAAAAATAAAAAAAAAATAAAATTTTTTTTGGGCATTTTTCTTTTTAAGTCTACGTCCATCTAGTATCGATCACAACCCACCCCTCACGGGATAAATTTTTAAAAGCACTTCACAACCCGGGGGTATAAATACCATTGGTTTTTTACCTAAAAAAATTTTGGGAAATTTTGGATTTTGGGGAAAGGCCTTCACTGGGCACTTTTGGGGGGGTTTCCCCGACCTTTTTTAAATTTAGGACCCCAAAAATCGATGG
>JAHBCN010013098.1:0-25168 GCA_019359885.1 Listronotus oregonensis
CCATTTTTAAAATAATTCCGCCAAATTATTAAGCTGTACTGCTTACTATGTAATGTGTTTGTGCCAGTTGAGGTTATTCTCAAAAGTGACGCCGACGAGATTAAACGACTCTTTGTTCTGCAGAACTTGGCCGCTTATATGTAAGGGATGAGCATTGGCAGACTTTTTCGCGACAGCGAACATGATTGTTTCGAGGCATTAAACTGAACAAGATTTTTGGCGCCCATTCCAAGATAAGTTTGAATCTTGTGAAAAGATATCTGCATTGACCTGCGCTTTTTCTAAGTCAGAATTACATGGTGGCTTAAGAAATTGAAAACCAGAATGGAGGGTACTATCGTCAGCAAAAGTATGAATGAGATTGATTGTGGAAGAGAAAGATCTTAATGTGTAGAAGAAACAGCGTGGGTGCCAGCACTGAGCCCTGGGCACCCAGCATTTGGTAGAAGCTGGAGGAATGACCATCTACACTAACTGATATACGTCGATTAGAAAGGAAACTGGAAACCCAAGAGCAAAGCTTAGGTGGAAGACCGTAAGAAGAAAGTTTGTTAAGAAGCCCATCACGCCAGACCTGATCGAAAGCTTTGGATATGTCAAGAGCAACGATCTGGGATTCACCAAGAAACTCAAGGGACTTATTCCAGTTGTGTGAGACAAAGGAAAGAAGATCAGCTGTGGATCTACTGTGACGGAATCCATATTGTCTATCATGTAAGATCTTATGTTTTTCCAGATACTTTAAGATTTGGGAATCAATGAATTTTTCCATTACTTTGCAAACAACTGAAAGAAGAGATATAGGTCTAAAGTTAGAAGGGAGAGTTTTGGATTCTTTTTTGGGGACAGGTTGCTCACGCGCAGGTTTCCAACTCTCCGGAAAAATACCCGTGTCGTAAGAGATTCGAAAGAGGCGAGTTAGGATGGGTGCAAGCTTGGGAGCACATTTTTTTAAGACGATTCTTGGGATGCCATCCAGCATAGACGATTTTTTAGTATTAAGAGAAGAAAGAATACGCTTGATCTGTTTGACTTTAAAAATGATATCGGACATTTTGTGAGAAACAGAGACAACTGTTGGAAGAGGAAAATTAATAGGAGGATTAAGCGTAGAATTGGCAGCAAATTGTTTGGCAAATAGTTCGGCTTTTCCTTTGGAGGTAGAGACAATTCCATTTTCAGAGATTAGGGGTGGAAAAGAATTTGTGCAAAAGTTTTGACTTATATTTTTGGCAAAGGACCAGAAAGCTTTACTGCCATTCGAGCAAGAGAGAACTTTTTATCTTTTATCCGATTATTAAAACGGTCTTTTGCTTCTGAGATGGTCTGATTATACTGATTTCTTGCTTCGATGCTAGCCTGTCGATTTTCGGGATTGAGGTTTTGAAGAAACTTTTTGTGGGCTTGAATTTTTAAAAGTATGGCTTTGTCACAGGATTTAGAAAACCACGGTTTGTGATTTGAAGTTATGGGGTTCTTTTTAGTGTGGGGAATATAGGTCTCAATGCCTAGTTAAATTATTTTCGGCCGTTTAGAATGTTTTAAAATTGCAAGAATTTTTAGAGGTATCCGAGAAAAACCAAAATTTTAAAAAATGTTTTTATTTATTCCTGTCTTTATATCGAAGCAGATTTAAAAAAATCACATTTACGTTGCCACTTCTTCCGGACTACTTGAAAGTGCTTTCAAATTTGACATCCTACGTTTCGTCATTCGGCTACTATAATTTATTTTATTTTTCTTATGGGCGCCATATTGAACTTTTACATAGATAAAAATTGTGCTCCTTTTACCTATTTCATTAATGTATAACATGTTTCAGTTTTCTAAAGAAAGAGTTTTTCGAATAAAAAGAAAAAAAGATATGTAAAAACTGTACTACAAATTTAAAATGAGCAAATTATTTTAAAATCCGCTTTAAAATAAAGCCAGCATAAAATAAAAATTATTTTTCGGATATCTCCGATAATACTTGTAATTTTAAACCTTTTTAAACGGCATAACTGTTTGTCACATATATACACAGCTTTATCCCAATTTAACCATCTTTGTATCTCCTATAGTTTTTGAGATTTTAATTTGAGATAGATCTATTCGGTTCATCCATTGCTTTTAACGGCCTGGATAAAATTTAACTACACATTTTCAAAGCTTAATATTAATTGGAAATATGACCCATATTGGTGTTTTGGATTGATTCATAAAAAATTAGTTGGTGTTTTTGCCAGATATAACTAACGTGGTATCTGTTTAGGTCCCAGAGAGTAGGCTAAAGCACGCACGGTCAAACGGCTTTTATCAACTTGATCTACCTAAAACCAATTTTAAAAACTAAAAAAAAAAAAAAATTAATGTTTGTTGATAAATCTGCCACTGATATGAAGATAGAGAAAACATTAGTAAATATATAAAAAAAATAATTATTAGGCTACTAACTATAAGAAATAAGGAACAGATTTGTAAGAGCAATTTTATGATTTGATTTTTTATATAGTTTGTCTCAAAGTATACCGTGTTAGCTTTTGTCTTCATTTATGGATTATACCTGCCGACAACAATAAAACTGCGGATCAGTAGGTATTAAGGGACAGAACATTAAGGGACGGACTCTAATAATATAAAGATTTATAATTTATTGTTTATTTAGGTAGGTATAATCTTAAAATTACATTAAGAAATTAAATATATGCAAAGTTTTAATAAATTTATAACTATATTATCTATACGTAATTACATATTTAATCTAAATATCTAAATCTAATTCTCTTTTACTATCAGAGTCATCATTGAGATTAATTATTACAATAGGATTTATATTATTTTATATAGAAATGTAAGATTCCTCAATTTTTATAATGTGCTGTACTGAATTTTTCCAGCTCTCAACTGGTATGTTAGTAATTACATTTTTTATCAAATTTTTAACACTGGGACTTAAAGTAGGTGTAACATTTTTTGCTCTGATCTTTGACTTTACTTGGTTTCACAAATGCTCTATGGGGTTAAACATACAGTGATACGGAGGAAGACGTAAGACAGTCTGCCCATCCTGTTCAGCCAAATTATCACATACATACTGTTTTTTAATTGCATACGAATTTAGGACTTCCAAAAGTTGCGCTTTTTTGTAACTGAATTCAAAATAAATATAATTTTTTAACCAATTTTCCTGGATTTCAGTTTTTGAACTTGATGAAGCTGGTGCTTTGTGTAGCAGACGGCTGTGTTAGCTTGTTGTGTTTGAAATATTTTTTAAAAGATAATTTTGAATCCAGTTTTCAAAAAGTTCTCGTAAAACAACTTTTCCGAAACGCATCTTAAAAACGGTTATTCAACACTGCCACTAAAATATTAGCCGATATGTTTATATACCTAATGGTCAATACTCAAGAAATACCTGGCCCACCCCTGTCCTTATGAAATAATGGGTTTACCCAATAATAATAGGTAATAAAATCGTTAAAGGTTTATTGGAGTATTATCCGTCAAAAGCCATAGCGATATACTTTGAAACAGACTATACCACTATGCTAAATTTCCAAACCTTTGTTTTTGAAGAGAAAATGATTCTCCTTCTGTTGCAAGTTTATATATTTGCAGTCAAATAACCTATAAAACTGCTGCGCCTTTAAATCACTTTTAGATAAGAGTCCACAGAATTTGATCAAGTGGGCATTGGAATTGCCGCCTGTAAGACTTTTAATTTTTTGGGGTATTTATCATCCAATATTATTTTAAATATATTTCTATTTACTTTGTGCTTTTTTAATGATGTTACATTATTTTTAAACTTAATATAAAAAACTAGAACGTAATTTTTTCGTCAAAGATGCTTTAATAAAAATACCTTGATGTTAAAATAATATTATAGAAAAAAAATAAAGAAAAATTAATAATTTAAGTTTACATTCTATGACATTTCTAAAGGCAACTCTCTAAATTTGCAATATTTGCTCTTAACAAAAAGATTTAGCTCAAAAATATTGCAGGGTACGAAAAGTACATTTTCCAGAACAATACAATAGCAATTAATCTAGTAAGAGTAAAAACAAAAAAACATTAGAAATTGTACCAGTTTTATAACAAATTGGGTTTACATAGTTTTGTATATAAACGTTAGATTGAAACATAAACTTAATAAACAAACCCTTAGCTTACTGTTTTTATGCAAATATTTAAGGAGAAATTACCTTTAATTTTCAATCAGTACGAAAAGTAATAAGAAGTAAACTGAATTTAATTACTTTAAGTATAATGTAAAATGGTATGTTTTGGTACTTGGTTGTCGTTGATAGTACCAGTGATAAAGCAATAAAAGAAAATGTCCTTTTTTAAAACACTATTATTTTAGACGCTATAAGAAACAACACAATCTTAAAAAATAAACGATTTTAAGCGTTTCATGGCTGGTTACATCAACAATTTTAGGGAACCCTAAGTATTAGGTATTTTTTAAATCTCCCTGTATTCCTTCCAATGTAGTCCATCACATTGCTTGTTTAGCCATTTTAAGCATTGCCTATTGCCTTGTGCTAAGGATTCCTTAAAATTTTTGGTGCAACCGGTCATAAAGTACTTACTTGTATGTTACAAATGAATAAACCTTCTTACTTCTTTTTTAGGAATATGTGGAGCGTATGGCGAACAGTGCTAGAGGAAAATGAAAAGCTAGCAAGAGCAAGGCTTGCTGCCGTTGAAGTATTTCAGCAACAGATAGCCGACGATGCCAAAATTCTTAAAGCCCATAAATTACAAATGTCCAAAAAGGTAATAGTCTAAGATCCGAATTGGAGATTATCTTCATGCATCTTCTTACAGGATGAAAATTATTTTTTATCAAATATAATATGTAAACAAAAGTATTGCGAATAAGTTGCCTGAAAATTTATGGTTGCAATATGGGTCACCTGATATTTTTAAAAAGTGACCTTCAATCAGTCTAACTTATACGTAAAAGTAAATTCCTGTATTGTAAGTAGATCCTAATAAATTAAATAAAAACCCTTTTTATGACACCATCTTTAAGGGCCTGTAGCTCCCTCTGGAAGCATTTCCGGACCTAGGTTAATATGAACTTTTTCATATCTTTTATGTAGAATCGTACCTTATATATATATATATATATATATATATATATATATATATATATATATATATATATATATATATATATATATTTATATATATATATATATATATATATATATATATATATATATATATATATATTATTTAGTATTCTTGGGTTTAAAGGCAGATAAAACAAAATTTTCTAAATAAAATATAATTTTTAAATTAATGTTTCGGCTCTCTAGTTGAGGCCTTCATAGAACGTCTTATTAGAAGATTTCAATCAGTAGTCGGTGTTAAAATTCAACATAAAACAATTTTTAAACGATCCTCAAACGATTATTTTATACATATATTACAAACATGCGACACAAATTTAAAATTTCTTAATAAAAGGCATCACCTTTTCACAAATTAATTTAAAAAAATTCAACACACCTAAAAAAATCATTAAATCACCGTCCGCGACCTGACGATCAAAAATAAATAAAAAACCGATAGACCAGCCCTGACTGGTGGTTCCTTCCGATTCAATCAGGTGCGGCATCTGTTCTCTCTCTTGTTGTGGTAAAACTGTCGTAACAGAAAGAGACAAAACCAGACCGGATTGGTTATTATAAATAAAAGAAGACGTCCTCATATAAATTGGCAGGTTGAGCATGCCCAGAAATGAGGAAAAATTCCTATTGGTTAATTCCATACTTCAAAACAGGTGGAGAGTTAAATAACTGATTCGTTGTACGGTTAAACTGTGGTCCCGCTCGACGGGCAACACCCGGTATATATATATATATATATATATATATATATATTAATAATATATATAATATATATATATATATATATATATATATATATATAATATATATATTATATATATATATATATATATATATATATATATATATATATATATATATATATATATATATATATATACAGGGTCCGGCAAATAGACAACCCATTTTAAATTGCTTATAAAAATTTATTAACTTTAAAAAAAAAACAAAGGAACATGTATTCTTAAACAAGAAAGATGGGAGTTTATTATGCTTTGAATATGGTGTGCGAAATGACCGCCACCCTCTTCAATACATTCTTCTAACTGGTTATAAATTTTCTCATTACATTTGAAGAACTTCCTAGAAATAGCGTGGATTTATTGGCAATATTTTTTTTTTATTTCTTGAACAGTTGCGATCTTTATGGGTGAAAATTCATTTTTTTAACATTCTTCGTGTACTTCGCCAGATAAATTTAAAACAGTAGCATTTTCCGATTTTTTGGGACAGCGATAATTCATTTCTAACTCTGTCTTCGTTCAGTGCATTGCAGGCAGATCTTGGCCGCCCACTTGACTTCTTTTAAAACGGATCCTCCTGTCCTCCATTTACGAATCCAAACTGTTGGTCTTCCGCTCGGACACTGTCGGTCATTAAATTGACGTCGAAAACACCTTTGAACGGCTATAATGGAATTATATTCAATAAATTTTTCGACACAAAAATGCGATGTTCTGTTAACCAACGCGGCATTTTGACAACTGTCAACAATTTTAATAAACTCTCCAAACCTATTTTAAATAAAAATATCGCCATAGTGAATACTGATATATTTTTTTTATATTAAAGAAACAAAAAATAATACATTTTGCCGGTTTATATATATATATATATATATATATATATATATATATATATATATATATATATATATATATATATATATATATATATATATATATATATATATATATATATATATAAAGTATACCTTTTTAAAAATTTTGTCCCAGAATTTATTGTTCTGAACCTTAGCAGTATTTCATTAAAACTTAGTTCTTTGTCAATTAAAAATTAAGCACAAAAGTTCAAAACTGGCATCAAAATGCCTATTATAGAGTCCCGCTGGTGATATTCACGGTTATATTCTAACATCCGGCTTGTCAGGAAAGAATGCCTTACCTAATTCAAAATTTAGGACCTTAGGATTTAATAATGAAGTCTAAGAGTAAATACTTGTTTATTTCGTGCAACAGTAATAAATAGAAACGAAAAAAAAATCATGGTCGTAATCGATTAATTATTTCTGATAATAAATATGTTCTATAGTTTTGTGGCGGATTCATGTCTCGAAATGTTTTCTTTGGGATACTTACCTTACTACTTTTTGGAAAATGGAACCACTTCGGTCCGGGTCCCGGGTATAACGAACTAAGCCTGCTCAGCCCTATTGACCCCCATGAACTTGCAGATCACCTACAAGAAAACAGAAGAAAAAAGCCCCTAAAAAAATCAAAAATATTAATCTACGTTTCGGTGGCAAGTCGGCCACCGTTTTCAATATAAAATAAAAGAAAAAATAAAACTAAATTTTAAGAAATTTTTCTTAAAAAAACTTAGGAAATTCTGATGGCTTTTTACTTTTTATGACGTGTTGTCATAAATGACAATTATTTGACTGGATATTTATAGTATTCAAAAAGACAAAAAAGGTGGTATGGTGTGTCAATTGATTTTGGTTTACCTGAATTACCCAGCATCAACATAGGTAACAATGTATTATTTAAATTAACAGGTTTAATGCTACACATTTATCTTTATTTGATATAATAAATGTACTTTTTTATTTTACGTTTTTTTGAACAATTTCCTATGCTAAAATGCTGAAGCTTTGCAGTTTATTATTGGTTATTATCAAATGCGTGTTGACAGATTTTTGATTTGTGGAATTCGGTGTTTCTAATGTATGTTTTATGTTCTTTAATGCGTTTGGCTAATGGTCTGGAAGTTTCACCTACATAAAATTCATTTACATTCACAAGGGATCATATAAATAACATTTTTTACAGTTTAAAAAATTAAGTAAAACACGTGCGGCTTTTTCTCAGTTATCAGGTGTATCTTTGTAATGTAAACAGTAGACAAAAATGGGCTGATGATGAAAACCAATCAATTGACGAAGTAATTAATTCTGATTTTTACTGAAAAAAGTAACCCTAAAAACTCTTTTGAGGTTTTACATAACAGTAAAAAAAAGAAATAAGTAAATCATTTATTTTAGATATTACGCCAATTATCTATCTAAGCACTAAAATGGACAAAATTTTCGCATTTGTTACTATTTTGTAGGTCTTAATGGCAAGATTACATTTAATTTGTTTTTTAAATTTATCACATTACCACCAATGATTCTAATGACAATACATGATCATACAAAGCTTTTCTTTTATTTAAATCTTTAAACCGCGTAATTTTTTTAGCACGAAAAAATGTTACTGATCTCTATAAAAATTTTAATGTTGATAAAAGTTTAGCACACAGAAAAAATCATTTGAAACTAATAGATACTTCGACAAGATTCTGAAGAATAAAAAAAAACCTTCAATTTTTATTTATAATTTAAGGTTTTTACTTAGAGTCTTAACGCAAGTGGTGCTACTAAAAACCCTTGTTTGTTAAAATACCCCAAAGTGGAATATTTTGGTTGTTGTATTATAACCTATTTTTTTTGGGTTCAAAAGGTTATTTATGCATTCGGCAGCTGTTCGCCGTGTAGAGCAGAATGCCATGGGTAAAATTTGCTTTTTATAACGAAAGTAAATTAGGCGCCACGGGTTTCCTCATATATAGTTACATAATTGTTTTTAAATTGGTTTTAAACCCCGAAAGTAACTTTTCTAATAATTAGTATGATGTTTATAAAATCTCGACAAGACTGAGTAAAAGTGACCTAATATAAATATATCAAAAAGGGAGATTAAACTCATAAACAGTCAGTTTATAAACAAACAATAATATATTATATATTTACATATTATTTACAATATCCCATACCATTTAAATAAGTGTAATTCAAAACATTTCCTAAAAAAATGAATTACTTGAACCTTTCTGATTTTTTTTAACTCAACGCAATTGTGTAAAAAAGGAACGCCTATTACTACCTACTTGTACAAGCAGAAGAATATACAGCGCTATTAAACCCAAAAAAAAAATAATTAACTCTAAACCAGAAATGGTCCCTAACAATTTCTATAAAAAGTAATAATAATAAACTAAAGTTTTACATAGATTTTATTTAGTAAAATTTATATAAAAAAGGTAAATACGTCGTCGCAGTCCGATAGAAAATTCATATAAAAAAAGGAAAAATACCACCTGTTTTTTTTTCCGTTCAATAAATACCATAAAAGATGGAAAAGAAAGGCCTGGGAGATAATTAGACTCCATTAAGTGAAACCATTTCTAAAAACCCTGTTTAAAAAAACTGTATTAGAACCTTTTATAATAACATTAAGACAGGTATTCTTTGGGTATTTATGGGTATTCACGTGGCCTAAGCCAAAAAAACAATAAAAAAAAAAAACAAAATTGAACTTACATGGCTAGCATTGAAAAAATCAAAGGCACACTATAAAGAAACCCAAAATTACTAGGATGTCTTGGATAAAATAAGATTAAAAAGTGAAACAAAATGGAATCCAATACGAGAACAGAAATCAAACATACCCGATTGTCGAATTCTCACTTCAACCATTGATAATAACCAACAATCGTTCACTTTGGTACGCATAACTACCAGAAGAGGAAATAAGGTAAAAAAAAACTTAAGAACCATTTCTAAGGTTTTTTGTCAAGCGGACATTACCGCCAAGGCAACTTAGCGAGGAGCTCGTTATGTCCCCGGTACCATGTAGGCTGAAAGGAAACGAACCACCTCCATATAGCAACGGAAAATCCCAGGAAAATTCCATTTGAAACGTGGCAACACAGCGGCGACGGTTAATGCAAAATCGCATTAAGAAATAATTGATAAAGTCAGGTATTGATTGAGAGTTTTTACACACTTTATAAAATTACTTTAAGAGAAACGACATTAAATTTTGTAAAATAATTAATAGGTGGAGAAAACTAATATGAAAAATAAACTTGTAGCTTTACACGCTACAGTATTTAAGGGGTTTTGAAAAAACCGTACGGGAGAGAGAAATTTTATTTATATATTCTTAGGACGGATTTTTAAAACAAATTTTAAAATGTGTTAAAATTTTAGGCTTACTCGATTTCTTTTGAAGATACAGTGCGTTTTTGATTTTTGTCGATTTAAGAGGATTCAAATATTGGTTATTATTAAATATAGAAGAAAAACTTTAAATTGCAATATTTTGTAGATTTTTTCCATTGGTTAACCTTTTCGAGGTATTAAAATACTTTTTTTTTTTAAGGATCACCCTATTATAATTTTCCAGTCGGCTGAAAATTAAATTACTTTTCAATGTTTATTTTTATTATACAAACTAATAAAACTATTAGGGGCAGGAGTTATTTTGGGGTTAAAATCTTTTTTTAAAATCCCCCCCCAAAAAATTTAAATTCACAATTTCAGGTAACTGACCAAATAGCCATGGTAAAAAGGAACTTCAACTTTGCGTGAAAAAATGTGGATAAAAAAAAAAGCTTTATTTTGATGAAGAACAAGGCTCATGATGAAGAATAAAGCTAGAATATTGGGAAAAGAAGTTAATTAAAAAGGTTTTTTATGTAAAATTAAAACATTTGTTTTACAGGCGACTTTGGTCCCGATCCCAGGCAAAATAAAAAAAATTTTGTAAGGTTTCAGTAACAAATCGACCAATCAAATTTTTATTTTTTTTTTTTAATTTTGATTTTTTAAAAAAGTTTAATTTTTTTGGGTTTTTTCAATTTACCCACATTATGGGTATTTAAGTTGATGTATATTACAGCTAAAAGTAATCTCTTTAAATAATATAAACACACTTTCTTTTATTTTCTTCTTGTCTCTTTGCTGAAATAAAAAAGCTTTTAAAATTTTTTTTGTGAATATAAAAAACATGTTGACAAAATTTTTTTGTGAAATTCTGTATTTTTATTGGTTTTTGTTACCCCCAAAATTTGGTATACCTTTTTCACTTTTTACGTCACCCCCTCTTATTAAGGTGTATTTTGGCTAGGTCAGAAGAAAAATGTAAAAGGTTTAAAAAAATTTTCGAATAACAAACAGCCCCTTTTTTAATGGGTCTTTAATCAAAGAAATCCTATAAAAATTATTACACAGATTTTTTAACAGGGCCTCTTTCGATATTTTTTTAAAAATCATTAAATTTCCCCGTCAAATAATATTATGTTATTAGAAAAACTACTTTTAAAAATTTTTTTTTTTTCAACCTGCAAAAATTTAATACAGTAATAAAATTAAAATTTCCCCTTTTTTGAAATCTGTAGATATGATAAATCTACTTTTTTCCTGTAGTCTATTTCTCTTTTAACTTGTTTGTATTTTTGTTTTTGGATTCATAAAAGATTTTCTTTAAATAAAATTTTATTTTTTTATTGATTATATAATATTCTTGGTTAAAACTACATCTTTCGTCGGTCTAGTCAAAGTACTCAAAAATTTTTTATCAGACATAGCGCATCATATTTGATCTTTTTTTTGATTTCGGTTATATACTTTAATATATTCAATAATTTTTTCAGTAGTAAAGTTCGTTATTTTATAAATTTTTTAAAAATTTGTTTTTTTTTTGGAGGTTGGGTATCGCTTTTTGTCCCAATCAAAATGTTATAAAAAATTTTTTAAAAAAGTGTTAAAATGTCAGAATAGATTTTCACAGAAAAATGATAAAATCTTTTAGATCAACTTTTTTAAAAAATAACTATTGATTAACCCTAAACCCAAATTTGTAGGTGTCCGTTTTTTTAAAATTAACCAAAGTTATTAAATACGGGAAGGGGAAAAAAAAATAAAGCATCTTTAAAAAAAAGGAAAAAATTTTAAAATCTACTTTTACTTCCTTAACTAATGCGTTATTAATTTTTGAAAAAAATTAAACTTAGGTTTATTTTTTAGTTTTTTTAAAAAATTCTTGTAATATATTTTTTTGCTTTTTTGGGGGGTTAAAAAAAAAAAAAGGGTTTTTTTTTTCCCCCCCATTATTTTTAAAAAAAATAGAAAAATTTTCGTCAAAAAGAAAACTGGGGGGAGCCAGAGGCCCCAGAAACTTTCCCTTTTTTGCCTGGCAGAAAAACGCTCAAAAAACCATTTTTAAAAATTTTTTCCTTTGGGGGGTTTTTTTCTGAGGTCCTTTCATCCCCCAGGGGGGGTTGCAGACTCAGACGGCGATGGAAGGACCCCAGAAGCTTGCCACTCGTGCTAGCAAAACCCCCCCGGGAAAAAACCTCCCAACGACGGTTTTTAAAAACCCCCCCCAAAAGAAATTCTTTTTTTAAACACTGGCCGGAAGCCTAAGTCGATTTAAAAAAAAAGTATTTTTTTATAGTCGCTCCATCTTTTTTTAAAAAAATTACCCCCATGTTGCTTCCCCCCCTTTTTGGGGGGTAAATTATATTTAATTTTATTTGTAAAAAAAAATTTTAAAAAAAGTCAGTGCACATTTCTGTTTTGACTTAATCAATTAGATTTTAAATATAAATCATTTTTTTAAAAAAGCATTTCTGAATTGTGCATTATCTCATTTCCCCACTCTTACATTAAAAATATTTTTTTTGCCCAATAATGAAACATACTAAAGTACTTTTTTTTTTTTTAGGTATTTTTAATTGCCCTTTCCAACTTGGTTTTGGACCACTATGGAAAGTGGTGTATATAAAAAAAGTCGCTGATTACTTAACCCTTATGGGAAAGAAAACATTTTTTTTTCATTTATTTTTTTTTAAAAGACCTTCGGATTAGAGAAACGGTGCGGTTTAACTAAAAAAAAAATTTTTTAGTTGTGTTAAATAAATATTAAATAAAATATTTTTTTTTAAAACCAAAAACAGAACATCCCAAAGTTGGGCAAAGACATCTTATAAATTCAAAACTGATTTTTAGTATTTTTTCGGTTTTTTTTTTTTTTAGTTTTAACCTAACTATTAAAAAAACAGCAGTGCTGTAAACAAAAAAACCCAATGTCAAATAATTTTTTATGATATTACGTTCAGAATAACTTAAGCCCCAAAGCTTTTTGTAGCTTGTTATGAAACCGTTCATTTTAAATTTACCCCTGAAAAACCCCCAAAATAAAAACATTCTTCTTGAGTATTTTTTTTAACTAACGGATATTTTTTTGAAATTTTTTTTTAAAAAATATTGTGTAATATATTTTTCTCTTTTCCATATGTTTTTCCCGCAATTAAACGTGATGGTAAATTTTATAAGGTATATCATAAATCTAAAAATTGTGTAGTTATAAAAAAAGCATCGTAACTAAAAAAATTTTTTTTTTTAAATTGCTAAAAAAGTAAACGTAAACCAATATATGAAAAAACCCTTTTGGGATTTAATTCTTATGGATAAAAAACTTGTATACTGTTATTTATTTTACGTTATACTTTCGAACTCAGGCAACAGTTCTGTTTTCTGTAATCAACGGTTTTATTTAAATTTTCTAACAAATATTTAACCCAACTAAAAAACTTTAGAAGTGGTTTAAACCTAAATTTAAATTTTAAACATAATTTGTTTATAAATTAAAATTTTTCAAAAACAAAGTCCAATGGTTTTTATAGTTTGTTATGAAACTTTTTTTAAGGTTTGTCATGCATCTAAACTAAAAATATCATTTTTGGGGAGAATATAATTTTTTCCCCTTTAACCTACATGGCCTTGCTCTCATTAAAATAAGACAAATTGATCTATTGTTTTGGAGTATAAATACCTTTTTTTTTATTACAATAAGCTATTCTAATGTTTACTTCTTCTTCTTCTTTTTCCCCTTTTTTGGGAGCCGTCTTTCACTACCGGAGGCAGCGCAGCCCCTTTTTGGGTTTTTTTTGTGCCTAATCTCCCATTTTTTTTTTTTAAAACCAATCCCCCCATTAGTCTTTTTTTTTACAAGTTTTACCCCGAGACTGTTTGGTTGATATATTCCTGTGGGCTCAAATAGTGCCTGTTTTTTTTTTTTTTTTAAAATGCTTCACATTCACACAGTATGTGGTAGGCTGTTTCTTCCCCCTCGTCGCACATTCTAATTTGGGGCCCCCCCATTTATGAGCCTATCTTATGTGGTCCTCTTAGGTTATCGTCCCCTTTTTAAAACCCTCCCTTTTGCGAAGTTTTTTCCCTTTTTTTTTGTCTTAGTAGTTCTTTTTCTTTTTTTTTGGATGGGCCCTTATGGGGCCTTTTCCATGTCTTATTCTACCGGGGTTCTCCCAGTATTCCTTGTGTTTGTTTCGGATCCTTTCCCGGGGGTTTTTGCCCTCGTGCTGTGGTTTTGGTCCCCCAAAAGGGGGGGGTTTTTGGAAAAAAATTATGGTGTGGATGATCTGTGTCTTGTTGTTTATCCGTTTTTTTCGCCCCCTTTTTTTTCCCCCAATGTCCTGGTACCCACAGGATTTTTTGCGTTCTCCCAGGACCTCCATTTTTTTTGGGGTTTTTCCCCCATGTCAGCTTGGATTACCTTGGGGTTTACTAGTCCCCTAGTGACGCCTGGCTGTCTGTTATTATGCAGATCCGTTTTTTTTTGTAAGCCCTCCTGTTATTTTTTTTTGCCGTGCAGAAAAGCATATATTTCTGTTTGAAATACAGTTTTTAAAATTCCCCTAGTGAAATGGAGAATTTGAATTTCTCATTTCACTGTACACGCCCGCTCCAGTTCCCTCCCCTTTTTTTGGAACCATCCGTCTTATTTTTAAAAAAAAGGTTTAAAAAAAAAAGGAAAAGGCCCCCAAAAACAGTTTTATAAAAAAACACCACCTACCTATTAGAGTTTTTACCCTGTATTAAATTATTTGTTTTTTCAAAATTTTTTTTAATTTTCTTTTTTTAGTAGTTGCAATTTATTAAAAAGGGTTTTTTGTAGAAAAAACCTTTTAAAAAGGGCCCCCTAACCAAAAAAAAGAATTTTTCCCCGGGCCAATGTTAATAAGAACTTTTTCTAGTTTTAAAAGACGCTGACGAAAGGTTAAGCTTTAATGTGCTTATTTTTTAGGGCGCACTGAACTTTTTTCTTTCAGCAATGCAAAATTCTTTTACAACAACCCCAGATCAAGGGGGGAAAAAACTGACTGGGGGGAAAACAATTTAAAATGCTTTTTTTTCTACCCCGTTCTAAAAACATATTCAATACGACTTCGGGGGAAACGATATTATTTAATATTTTATTATATAGGTTGCTTTTTTTTTTCCCCTTTTTACATACCCTGATTTTTTATTAGGAAATTTAATTCAACACTTTACTATGTAATTTTACTTAAATTAAACTGTTCTACTTGTTTTCTCTGATGCCCCCCATGTCTCAAAAATTTTTCCCCCCATAGATGCGAAAAGCGAATTTATTTTTTTTTCCAGTGTATTAATTAATTGTTCTTTTTTTTTAAATTTTTTTTCCCCCAAAAGAGCCCTTTTTTAGGGGAAAAAAAACCCCCGCAACGCAAAATTAAGGGATATCGTTTTTTTTAAAAATGATTTTAAAAACTAAATAATTTGGGGAAAAAAAAAAAATTATTTTTTTAAAAAAATTTTTTTTTTTCAAAAAAGGGGGGTCAATTTTTTTTTAAATTTTTTTTAAAAAAGGGGCATTTTTTTTCAAAGTAGTTCAATTGTACAGGGTAAATATAGAGGGGGGTCTTACAGGAGGTTTTTTTTTTCACCTATGGAAAATGGGTGACACCAGTCAAACTTTAGTTTTTCCCTGGTGTGCAAGGCCAGTGGTTTATCCCCCCAATATTTTTTTTAAAATTTTTTTCTAACCCCAATAGTTTCCTTTAAATGTGCAATTTTTTTTTTTTGCGATGTCCATTTTTTTTTTTTAAAAATCATGATGTTGACCAGTTTAGCCCCCAAAGTGATTAAAAATTGCTTTACATACTTTTTGGTTTTTTTTAAATTTATTGAAAATAATTCTACTTTAATACAAATAGTTTTTTTTTAAAAACCCCTACGTCATTGGAGTCCCCCAAAAAGTAAAATAGAGGTCTGGGGGGGTTAGATGCTCGTATGCGTCAGAGTGGGGAAAAAGGGTTCCCGATTTAATGTATTCGGGGGGTTGCCCAATAGGAACAAAGGGGTTTTTGAAACAAATTTGGTTTCAAGACGTCCGGGGCAAAATCCGGGAAAATTTTTAAAATTAGTTTGGGAAAACCCTTTTAAAAAATTTTTTTTAAAATTTTTTTCTTTTGAAACTATTACAGTTGGAGACAAATTTCAAAAAAAATATCTAGTAGTTAAACCACTGGCCTTGTACACTAGGGGGAAAAAATGAAGTTTGATTGGTGTCACCTATTTCCCATACGTGAAATAAAAAAAAACCCCCCCTGAAACATACCTCTATATTTCACCCTGAAAAAATTTAAACTACATTGTAATAAAAAAAATTTCTTTTAAAAAAAATTTAAAAAAAAAAATTTAAAGTAAAACCCTTTTTTTTCTGATGTCTTTATCATGTTTTTTTTGTTTTTACATCTAATATTTCTGTTTTTTAAATTGCTGTCAAAAATTTAAACATTCATCAACTATTTTTAACTTCTAAAAACTTTTTTTTATTACGTTTTAAAAAAGGACAACTAAAAAAACTTCGAAAAAAAAAGACAAGTTGGTGTACGGATTTTTCCCCAAAAAAAAGGACGTCAAAGTGTTAGGGTTTACATGGAAAATTTCCCCCCCCGTCGTATCCAAAAAAAAACCCAAAAATTTGCAAATATTTTTCGTCGTCTTCGGGACTGTGGTATATGCATGATGGGGAAAAACCCCCCTCATTTCTCCGTGGCTTTTCGACAATCCTTTATGACTAATACTGTCATGGGGGAATTGGAAAGGTGATGATGCACCAATACGATGGCCATCACGTTCTCCCCCAAAAACCCCCAAATTTTTTAAAAAAAAAAATTGTGGGGTTTTTCTTTTTTTAAAAACCGAAATTTCCAAAGGGAAAATGGCCCGGGAAATTTAAATGCAAAAACAAAAAACAAAACCCCAAAATCCCAAAAAATTTTAAATTTTAAAAAAGTTTTTTTTTTTAATGGAAAGGGGTTAATTTTGGGGAAAAAATTTTCCCCTTAAAAAAAAGGGGTTTTGTTTTTTGGGTTTTTAAAATTTTTTTAAATAAAATTTTTCGCAATTTTTTTTAAAAAATTTTTCTTTTCTTTTTCCTTTTTTTGGAAACTTAAAATTTTCCACCAAATGGTGCCTTTAAATTTTTCTTTCCCCCAACGGAAAACTCTTTGGCCAATTTCGTTTTTATTTTTGCCCAAATTTTGGGCGGATTTTTTGTAAAGATTAAAACTTTTTGGATGAAAAAAAAAACAAAAAATGGGTTCCTAAATTTAAAATTCTTTTATTTTTTTATTTTTAAATTTTAGATTTCATTTGGGGGTTTTAGTAAATTTATCCCATAAAACAATTTTTTTTTTAAAATTAAAAATTTTTTAAAAATTTTCAAAGGACCATTTTTAAAGAAAAAACCACCCCAAACCCAAAAAAAAACAAAGGTTTAAGACATAAAATTTTTCTTTTAAAAATTTAGGAAGCCCCCCCCCCGGAAAATTTCCGGTTTAAAAGTTTAAGGTCAGGGGTTTTAAGGGAAAGGAGGAAGGGTTTTGGGCCCGACCTTGTTTTGGGGAAAAGTTTTTTTGGGGCCAAAAAAAGAGTTCAAAGCCCCGGAAAAAAAAAAAAGGGGGGACCCGGAGGGGGAAACCCCCGTTAATTCCAAATTGAAAAAAAAATGGGTTTTGAAAAGGCCTTTGAATTTTAAAGGGAAAGAAGAATATTTTTAAAATTAAATTTTCCCCCTTAAAAAAATTTAAACCCAAAAATTTATCCAAAAAAAAACCTTTATTTGGTCAAAATTACTTATGGGGAAAAGGTTTTTTTTTTAAAGGGTTTTTGAAAAAGTGTTGGCAAAAATTTTTTTATAAAGAACAAACCTTTTTTTGAAAAAAAATTTTTGGCTTTTCGGTTTTTTTAAAAGTTTTAAGTTTTTAAGAAAAAAAAAAATTTTAATTTTTAAAAATGAAAAAAACCCGGAAATTTTAAAACTTTTAAAAAGTACCCCAAAAAATTTTCGGACTTCTGGGCGGCCTTTTCCCCAAAAGAAATTGCAAAAATTTTTAAAAAAACCCACAAAACGGAAAAGGGAAAGTAAAATTTTAACCCCGAAAAAAATCCCCAATTTTGTCCTTTCTTAAAACTACGACGGGAAATATTTGGCTTAAATTAAAAATACAAAACAAATTTTCGGAAAGAAACACCCCAAAGGGGGGTTTTTCCGGAAAATTTTAAAAAAAGGAACAAAACAAATTTTTTTATAACTAATTTGGGAAGAATTTTCTTCCCCCAATAAAAGTTAAACATTTTGAGGGTTTGGGGCCGAAAAACCCCGGCTATTTTAAAAAGACCACCCCTTTCCGGGGATTCCTTCCCGCCCAAAGTTTTTGGAAAATTAGGAAAAGGATTTTTGGAATTCGGGTTACCGGTTGGAAAAAGCAACGGGGGAGGAAAAAGGGGATACCCTTTAAAATTTAAAGGCTTTAAAAATTAAATTAAAAAAAAAAATAACCCGAAAAAGCAATAATTTTAATTTTTTTCAATTTAAAAAATTGGTAAATTTTAATTTTAATAATTTTTAAAAAAGTTTTTTTTGTAATAATTTGTTAAAATAAAAATTTAATTTTTTTAAAATTTGGAAAAATTTTAAATTTTAAAAAGTTTTCCCTGCTAAATTTTTAATAAAAAACTTTTTTTTAATAAAAGCTTTGAAAATTTTTAAAAAGGGGGAAAATTAAAATTTTTAAAAAATTGCATAAAGGGTTTTCCCATTTAAAAAACATGGTTTTCCCTTTGGTCGGCCAATTTTTTTTTGGCTTGGGGAAAAATAAATCACTTTACGAAATTTGAAAAAAATATTTTCTTGCCCAAAAAGATCTTTATCCTTTTTTTCCAAAATTTTCTGATTTTAAAATTTAAAATATGGCCAAGACCCGTTTTAGGGGGCTTTAAAAAGAAATTCGGGAAAAAAAATCACCCAACAAACAAAACATTTAAAAACCCAAAAATTTATCAAAAAATTTTTTTTTTAAAAATTGGATTTGCACGTTTTTTTTTTTTAAAAATTTAAAAAAAAAATATTTTTAAAAAATTTTTTAAAACCCTCTTTCGGCAAATTACAATTTGGGAAATAGGGTAGGTTTAAATCCAAAAGGAAAATTTTTCCCGGTTTTTTCCCCGATATTTTCCCAAAAGGTCAAATTTTTAAATTTTTTTAAAAAATATTTATGAAAAAAATTTAACCCAAAAAAAAAGGGGCAATATTTTTTTTTTTTAAAATTTTAATAATTTGGCCTTTGTTTAAAATTCCCTTTTGCAAAAAAACATTTTTATTTTTTAAAACCCGTATTTTTTAAAAATTTAAAAAATAAAAATTTTTTTAAAATTTAAAAAACAAACTTTTTAATTATAAACTTCCGAAAAAACTTAAATTTAAAAAAAATTTTTAAAAGGGAAATTCTTGAAAATTTTTAAAACCTGGGTTAATTTATTAGGTTTTTGCCGGGAAAAACAAAAAAAGCAGAAAAAAAAAACTTTAAAATAAAGAAAAACTTGAAAATTTGGGGAAAAGAAGGCCCCCAGAAAATTTAAAAAATTTAAAAAAGGGGGAAAACTCCAATGGGGAAAATGTTTAAAGATCAAAAACAAAAGGTACCCCCAAAAAATTTTTTTTGTTCGCATTTTTAAAAAAAAAATAAGGGTTTTTAAAACAAAAATTTCAAAAGGAAAAAATAAATTTTTGAAAATGAAAAATTTTTAAAATTGGTTTTGGAAGTTGGCCCGGGAAGCTCGAAAATTAAAAATAAGAGGAAAAAAAATTTTAAAGTTTTAAAAAAAATCTAATTTTTTTTAAATTAGAAAAAAACATAAAAACAAAACAAGGAACAAAAAAACGGGTTTTAAAAAAATTTAAAAATTTCAATAAAAAAAAATTTTTTTTTAAAACCCCCAAATTTTCCAAAAAAATTAAGTCATTTTTAAATTTAAATTTCAAAATTGCAAATTAAAAAAATTTAAAAATAAAATGTTTTTTTTTAAATTTTTAAAATTTTTATTTTTTTGGATTTTTTTTCCTAAGTTTTACTTTTTAATCATAAATTCTTTAAAAAATTTGTGGTTTAAGAGAAAAATTTTTTAAAATTTTTGGGGAAAATTTTTACACCCAACCCCCCTTTTGAATTTTTAAAATTTTCCCCCACAAAAAATTTCTATTTTTTACCCGGGTCATCCAAACAAGGGCTAAAAAAAAAGGGCCATGTTTTGGCTTTTTCATATAAAAAAAACGGAAATAACCCAAACTTTCCCTTTTAAAACGTTAAATTTTAAAAAAAAAACCAAATTTTTAAATTTTAAAATTTAAAATTTAAAGGATAAGATAAAAAATTGGCATTTTTTTGGGACTTCTTATTTATTGACATAATTTTTCTCAATTTTTTACTATTAATTAGAATACTTATTTTAAATTTTAAAATTTTTTAAATCTTATACTTTAATGTGAAAAAGATGACAAAGTTTGAAAAGGGGGGGAAAACATGCTGTAACGTTTCGTGTAATATACACACTGGGTGCAGGGGGCCCCGGACCCTTGGCTTGGCGCAATACTCTGAACTTAGATTTTCCCACCTTTGTTGGAAAAAGGGCGGTTAATCTAGTGACAGTGCCCAAAAATTGTTCCCAAAGTTATTTAAAGAACAAGTTATCCTATCTTATCCTTTTTTCCTAAAAAAAAAAACTTACGAAAACTCCGAAAATCCTTTATATAACCATAGAGCTGGAACAATGATCGATACAAATTAGGGTTTAAAACCCTTTTGGGGGGTTGATAGCATAATTCAACAAGGTCGTGTTCTAATATCTTGGCGATTTTAACGCTAGTGAAAATTACTTTTTAATATGGGTACCTACTTTACTTGTTACTTAATTTAAGTAAGTAAAAGGTTGCGAAAGAAAGTTGTGTCCCTTTTTAGATTTTTTAAACTACATTATTGTAAAATTATTTTCATAGACTGATCCCAACGATCCAAACGGTCCCGACTTAGAAACAAAAATAGAAGGGAAAAGAAGCAAAATATTCGAAGAGCGGAAACTGCTAAAGTAAAAGCGGAAGCGAGGATAGAATGTCTTAGAAAAGGGGGGTTAACGTAGACAAATGGCTACAGGAGGCAGAATCATTAAATGTGCAGGATATACAGAGGGGCGACAAGTTCTTTATCGGTTAAGTATTTTTTTAGCTGGATTACAATATAATGCAACATAAACATAATAATATAAAAAAAAAGGGCCGTTAAAAAATACATTTTATTAATAGTCTAGGAGGGAAAAAGGGGCATGAGTACCAAAAAATATTCCACCTCAATTTTTTTTGAACCTCTTTAAATTGCCCTACTGATGATATAAATGCATGTTGCCATGGCGCCACCTGCTGCCATATTATTTAAACCGAAATTGTTTTTTTTTTAACCGGGCAAATTTGGTCCACTGATTTTTTAATAAAGTTAATATTTTTGGAGATATTAATTTTTAAAAGTTAAAAAAAATCTCAAATTTAGGTACTTTTGACCCATGAAAAATTTATACTTAAAAAAATATATTTTTAAATTTTTTATACAATGGTTAATAATATCCTTAATTAAGATTTAAAAAAAAATATTATACAGGTTTTTTATTACGCCCCTTACAAAAAAATAAATCCCCAATAACTTTTGAAAAAATTGATTTCGGGAAAAAAAAAACTTATAAAAAATAATTGTAGAAAATTTAAAATTAATAACATTCTCCCCAAACAATTTTGATAAAGTTACTAGTTTTTAAGATAAATGATAAATAATGATTTAGAACACAAAAGGGCCGATGCAGCGTATGAGTCAGAGAGACGGCGTTAAGTATCGTAAGGGGCACATACGGGCGCGCTTAATAACAATAAAAAAATCTGTATAAACAATGAATTTTTTTTTTCAAATCTCAACTAAGGATATTATTAACTATTGTATAAAGAATAAAAAATATATTTTTTGTTTTATTTTTTTTTCTTAATATAAAATTTTTCCCAGAATATGGGGCAATCTCTGGGAAATTTTATTAGAAAACCTAAAAATATTTGACAATTTCCCCATAAACTTTTTCCTATGAGCCTCCCCTACGGAGATACGGAAATAACGGACCCCCCTGAAAATCTTTTTTTTAAATAACTTTTAAAATACTAGGCGTAATTTAATTTTTTTTAATATGATGGTTACTAGTAATCTTCTTAAAATAAACCCATTAAATCATATTTGCTTATTTAGTTTGCCAGGGACGGTGCTCTGACACAATAATAGCAATTTTTTTTAAAACCCCGTATGATAAAGGCTCAACAATAATATTTTTGAATAGCTTTAACCTTAAACTAAAAAAAATTCTAATTGACATGTAAAAATCAACTTTTACGAAAATAAAATATCATGGTTGGAAATTTTTTTTACTTATACGGGGTGTTTTCTAATTGTACGTTAATTTTAAAAGGAATAAATTTTTTGGGTCCATTTTAAGAAGAAAACTTTATATGAACGTATGTCCTAAACTCTTAACTTTTGAGATACAGGCTAGTAAAATTTTCAAAAATAAATAATTTATTAAAAATCTGTAATACCCCTTTAGATATTTTAATGATATTTGGCATACATTACATTATCAAAACTTTTTTTATTACCACTTTTTTTGAATTTGCCAAAAAGGCGGTCAAATTCTGTACGAACGCCACTGATGGAAAAAAAAAAAATGTGGTACACTAAAAAAACATAATTAAATGCAAATTTAAAAATATCAAAATTTTTACAATTTAATAATAAATAATTTTTTTGAAAATTTCCCCCCTTTCTCAAAAGTTGACGTTTAGACTCGTTCAATTTTTTTTTAAAATGGACAAAATTGTTCCCCTAATTTAACATTTGAAAAACCCCGTATAATGTAAAAATTACCAATCAAAACTTATTTTATCGTTTAATCAAAATTTTTTTGAAAAAAAATATCAAAAATAATATTGTAGTCTTTTTTTGGGTGTTAAAACAATTGCTTTTTTTGTCGAACCCGTCCCTGTAAAAAAAAATATATGGATTCTTTTTAAGAGACATCTAATAACCATATTTTTTAAAATTAAAAATTTTTAAATTATTTAAAAAAAAAATTTTTGGGACCCCTTCCCCTTTTCCCCTGAGAATGAAAATTTTTGGGGACTTTTTTTGGTTTTTAAAATTCGGTTTCCCCTTTGGGGGGGGTTTAATTTTTCAGGGGTCAAAAGTACTCAAATTTAAATTTTTTTCGAACTTTTAAAATTCATTTCTCAAAAATGATAACTTTATCGTAAAAAGTCATAGAACCTTTTTTATTTGTATTTTAATAAATAATGAAAAAAAATTGTCCGGTTAAAAAATAACAATTCGTTGCAATTGTTTAAACAATTTTGGTTTAAACAATAAGGCACCAGGTGGCGCCATGGCAACATGCATTTATATTATCAGTGGGGGCAATTTAAAAAGGATCCATAAAAAAATTGAGGTGGAATAGTTTTCGGTACTCGTGCGCCGATTCCCCTGGATGAATAATAATAATAATTTATTATCAGGAACTTTAAAAAAATGTATCTATTTTATATACTGTAACTTTTTTATTTTTTTGTGAATATATCTGGTGTAGTGTACTATCGTAAAAGTCAGTAAAATCAGTTCTTTTTAATGTTCACATACAATTTATAGAAGCTACACCAATCTTTATTTTGGAAAGCTTTGTATTAAGGCAAGACATTTAAAAAGTCTGATATGGATGCTTTGAACCCCCTTTTTTAATTTAAAAAATTATAAGGCTTTTTACCCAACCCTGGTAAAAAACTTAAATTAAATGATAGGATTTTAGTTTTTTTTTGGTTCGGGAGTTCACACAACTAACATTAAGTTGATAGACTAAAAAAAAAATGAAAAAAAAAGAAGTATTTTTCTATCAACCAAATTATTTTTTAAATTTTTTCTTTGTAAGTTGTGTTTATGATAAATAAATCTTATTTAAATCTGGATCATCCAAGTTCAGATTCATTCTACGACGGACTTTGCAGAAAATGAAAAAGTGACCCTCCAATTGAGACTTTTAAAGTTGAAAAAAATCGGAAGAAAGCATGCAAGAAACTTCAGAGTCAAAGGGTGGACGGTGGTTGGCCGATTTCCTCCCCAAAACACGTTTTTAACACGTTTTTTTGGGATGAAAATCTTACTATTATTATACACAAGCCCCTTTAGTAGTAAGCTAATTATGCCATAATATTGAAGTGTGTATTAAATCATAAAAAATTTTTAAAAAAATTAGATAATTTAAACAAGGCTGGTACAAAAACACAACACTACCATGATCGGCATTAAAGCTAGAGTTCTGTTTAACATGGGTTTTTGGGAAAGTAGGCTAGACACAGATCAGCCAATTAGCCTAACAAAAACCACACTGTACCGAAACCCAAATAAATTTCAAAACATCAACCCAAACCCCCTCTTTTTCCTGGTTACGAACTTATTTTATGTCAAAACTGTTAAAACTTTTTTAAAATTTTTTTCCACCCCCAACCTTTAAAATGATATTGTTTTCACCTCTGAAATGCCAACAAAATTCTTTCCTTGATCCTTCCGTTAATCTTGTTTCCAACAGTTGTTCATGTTCCTCGAAAAATGTTTAATTTTATTTTTAAAGGGCCCGATAGATTAAGGCAATCAAACTTTTTTTTCTTAATGCCAAAAAATAGTGAGCTTTTACCTATCTTACCTCGTCCCCTTTTGAATCCCCTTTCGACACGGAAATTTTTTGGAGAGCTGGAAAACTGCACCTGTGCAACTTGTCCCCAAAAAAGATTCAAAACCCCTCTTCTAACTTGGACCTATATCTCTTTTCAGTTGTTTTCAAGGAAGTGAAAAAATTTTAATTCTTAAATCTTAAAGTAAACTGTAACAAAAAAATCTACCATTTAATTTTTAGACCCATTTTTAAACTGCTGTAACTTTTTAAAAATTAACTTTTTGAATATCTAAAACGATTTTAAAACCGCGTTTCTTCTACTTTACCTTATTGCATTTAGTTT
>JAHBCN010013099.1:0-25221 GCA_019359885.1 Listronotus oregonensis
GGGTTGTAGGTAATTAAAATTTTTATTGGGAAAAAATCAACAAATTTATTGTAAACGTACCATACAGTGGTTATCAATACACCGGGTGGTTTTTTAAATTTAAATTTCTAGAGGTGGTAATATGAGCTCTAATAAATCAATTAATAAAAATAATTTATCCTGTTTTGGGCAGGTTTAAAAACCCTTGGGTTGAAAAAGACAAAATTTAATAAAGAAACAACAATTCCATATTTATTTTTTCATAGGCATTGTATTGAAAACCGCTGCCCCAACTTAGTAGGTATTTCCTGAAGATAAAAAAAAAAAATAGGTTCTACATGGCCCCCTTTCTTCCTTAGATTTTAGAAGTAGATCGCACATTATAATATGTAATTTATTTAGAATAAGATTGTGTACAGAACTTAGATCTTGATTCTTTAAAAGGCCAAGATTTTTGGGTAGACAGGTGTTAAAGTTTTTAAATCACCCTGTATATTAATATATTAATCATGGGCGTTCCCCGACGGTGCAACTTAAATCCCCTTTTGGAACTGGATTTCGACTAACCCACTCTTTTTGGGTATCAGTTATTATTTTCGGATGTTTCCTTTTTTAAAGCCACTACTCTTTAATTTTCAAAGTAAAATTCTCTTTTTTTTTCGCAGTTTTTACACAGTTTTTTTCTTTCTTTAGTGTCTAATTTTTTTTTTACCATTTAACATACTATTTTAACCGACAAAGGAAAAGATGGGAAGTCAATATTTGTATCTCAAATGTCTCTGGAGAAAAGTGTCGTTTTGTGTGTAGATCCTTTTTTTTTCCTTGGTATGTTTTTATTGTGGCTAAGAAAATTTTATAAGGAAAAAAATATCTGAAATATTACAAAAAATTTAGGTCGATTGATATTGCGAAAATCGACTAAAGAAGAAAACTAAAAATATAGCTTTTTAAAAAGTATAGAGAGTATTCTTCAAAATGTTTAAATATAATGTTAAAATAGCTAGTCCAAAGAAGTATGGCAATCAACAAAAGGATTTTTTAAATTTTTGTATTCTTTCGCCATTTTGCCCGGAATTTAAAATTTTATATTCATTCTTTAACAAAGTTATACATTAAAAAATTATATGTTTTTTTTTCTGTTTTATCTTTAAATTTTAAAAAAAAAAGTATTTTTTTCCTTTAAAAATTAAAAAAAGGTGCTAACAAGAAATTTTTTAGTAACAAACACAGAAATTCATATTTATAAATCGGTTTGTCACAAAAATTCCAATTTTTTAAATTTTGTATTTTTCTTTACAATTTGCTAAATAAACTTAAAACCAATTTTTAAATGTTTTGTAAAATAACATTTCTCTAAATTTTCCAATTTGCGGCGATAACAGCAGACAAATGTAAAAATTTTTTTTTTGGTTAATGGGCATCCCAACTCATTCCAAATTTTTTTTTCCAAATACGAAACAAAAAATGTTTTATCCCTTTCAAATTTCTTTGACCACCTATGATTATATATGTATATAAACGTCCCCAAGATAAGGAGGGCCAGTAGGGGACCCCCCAAACGGTAAGAGATGGTGGGTATTTAAATTTTGGAAAGTTGCGTATGGGAAAAACAATAATATACCGTTAAAAAATTAAAGTAAATTTTTTGTACTTCCGAAAATAGGCCCAAAAAAAACTGAAATTTTCGATTTTCGTTTTTATCTTTTACTAGTGTATTTCAAAAGATAGAAAAATTCAAATAAACATTTTTTTGGAATTTTTTTGCGTTTCATCTTTGGCTCAAAGTAAACATTTTTGACGTTTCGTTTTGGTTAAACCATTATAACTTTTTTTTTTAAATACGGCCCGGGGATTTTTATTTAATTTTTTGAACCCTTATTATCCCTTTCAAAAATGTATAACACTTAGGGGGGAGTGATGATGGGTTGTTAAATTTGAATGGATTTATAATTATATATATATATATATATATATATATATATATATATATATATAAAATTATATATAAAAAAAAAAAAATTTTTTTTAAAAAAATTTTTAAAAATATATAAAATTAAATGTGGATCACGTGTAATCAATTAAAATAACTTATTTTTGGTTGAATGCAACCCTTTTTAATAAAACTCCCCAAAATTTTCCAAAAAAATTTTGAAACGATTCTAGTTTTTTTGGGGCATTCTTCTTATTACGTTTTACAAAATTTAGAATATAACTAGAAACTAGAATTTCCATAAAAATATTACATTTGTCAACTTTAGTTATAGGATAACAAAAAAGGGGAAAACAATAATTTATAGTATTTCTCATTAAAAATATATATTTTTGGAGAATCCAAATATTGATTTATTTACGGGTTTGGGGTTCTATGTAAACAAATACAATTTGGTTTTTCCACACTTTTTGACGCACCCTGTATTATGATAAAATTTTTAAAAATATCCGATTATTTTTTTTACTCTAGTCTTAGTCGGCAAGAGGTTTTCAACTATTTTAATAGAAAAAAAATTTTTTTTTTAATTGCATCGCATTTGCATAAAACTAGCTAGAGTATTAACATTTTTTTTCCCCAATTTTTTTCATTTTTACCCATAAGCCAGGCGCTATCCACGAAACTCTTTATAAAATCAACTGTATAAATATTTGAAAAACCAAATAATAATAAATTTGTTTTTTAAAAACCCCTTTTCAAATAAAACATACTTTTTAGGATGGTTTTTTTTTTTTCATTTTTTTGTATTTATTGTCCATCTTTTTTGATATTTGCGGTCAATAATGAAATCAAAAAAAAACCTCTCCATAACGTTTTTTTACCAGTTATCAGAGATGTATCCAGAAAAAATTTTTTTTTTAGGAATGTAAGAACAGAATAAGCAATTTGAAAAAGTAGTTCCTTTTTTGGGGCCTCCGATCAAATTTTCCCCCGGGGGTAAAAAAAACCCAAAAATATTTTTTCTTCTGGGGCAAAACCCCTGTAACCCCAAAATTCCTATACCTGTTCCTTTCTGGGGGCCCCACGCAGGGGGAAAATTTTTCCCAATGGCGGAAGATGGTTGCGCGCTCAGCAGGGGGGGGCAGTACTGCCCCGAAAACGGTTATGCGTTTTCCAAACAGCCCCCGGGGGTCGGCATTGTTTGTGCCCTGCATCGATAATTTTTGTTAAATTTAATTTTTTAAAACCAATTTTTTTTGGGGGTACAGAGCCCGACTATCCAAAGGGGCCACCTACAAAGCCGGGGGAAAACCACGGGGACAACAACGTTTTCGGAAAAAAGGGAAAAGCGGGGTTTAATTTTTCCGACGGAGGCCAAAAAAGTGAAAGCAAAGCAAAGCAAAGCAATTTGAAACACAGATCGCTTTGAAAAATTCAAAACCAAAAATTACTTTTTTAGAACCTTTTTTTCTTTTTTTAATTTGCCTAAAAGTTATGCGATTTAAAACAAATGGGTATGCCGAAATAATGCCCTCTACTAGCAATATTAAAGTTATAAACGGATTTAAAATTATCGCCTCAAAAAAACCCCAAAATCTCCAATTTTGTACCGCTATGTCTTTTAGTTAGAAAATTATTACGAATAAACGAAAACAAAATTAAAAGTTTGTCACCCTGTATCTTAGTTATTATTAACTTTAGGATAAGGCAAGTTTACGTTAATTGCATTATTTCAACCTAAGAAGTCTGCTGTTGCTCTGTGTCCCAATACTTCTGGCACACTCGGTATAAAGTGTAGGTCATTTTGGTGATGCATGTATTGGAATCTTACAAACTATGAAAGATAGAAAAACAGGTAAATGAGCAAAGTTTTATAAAATTTTGTTAGTAATTTAACCTTTTTGATTTTTGTAATATTTTTAAAAAATGGAACGGTATTTTCTATAAAGCCCTTCCCTTTTTGTTTGTTTGTATTTTCATTTTCAAAATCTGTAAAAAATTTTTTTAAACAACTTTTATGTAAAAAATTTTAAGGTTTTTTAATTTTGCAATTAACTTAACAACAAACCCAAAAAAATTATTCTTAATAGATTCTTTAACAGCTTTGAAATTTTAGGCACGTTAAAAACAAAATTATGGAATTTCAACCTCCTCCAACGGAATCAGAGAGACGTCAAGATGTTTTTGATAGTATTAACAAAAATTCACTGCAACAAAAAGCCCAAAAAATGTCGTGTTTGCGCTGTCTAATAGGAAAAAAGCAAATTTGCGCCGCGAAAATGGTTCAAATTTGGGGTTGGGAAGCATAATTTTTTTTCTAAAAAGTATAAGTTATCGATAATTTTTAAAAACTATAAAGCCAACACTTAAATCTGGCTTCGCTTAATAGTTTTTTAAATTTGGATTTGTTTTTAATTTTCCTATGAAAGTCACCCTAAAATCGGTTATGTTTAGATACTATTTTCTCTTAACTTGACTCATATTTTAAAAATCCGTTACAGCAAAGGCATATATTATTTTCTTACCTTTAAAATGGTGTATAATTTATGTCATTTAAATGAAAAATAGTTACCGAAAAACGTTATCTCCTGTAGGCTTGCAATCGGAAACAACATCGCATCGATACACCGAATTTGGAAGAACCTAATAAAATATAATATTTTTAATGCGGCTATACGAAAATTGTGGTAGTGGGAGTTTGTTAGTCTCCGCCCACCGTCTCCGCGTCCTTTCGCCCGACCCCTAAAGTGTAGCGTAAATGCACTCTTAATAATTTAAATGTTTTTTTTATGAATATGTGTATCTTTCTAGTCAAACCACATTAAGGTTTTTTTACTTCTTGTGATTGCTTCATTAAATATATTTATTAAATATTACACAAAATAATATCATGACCATGGCGATCCATGACCTGCCTAATAGAAAAAAATTTTTTTTTTGTGAAATTGATAGTTTTTTCTTAAGAAGTATAAAATTGCTATATATTAATAAAAAGGAGTTTTTATGGTCAGCATAAATCCCATATGGCATTCATAAGAAAAAATAAAGTGGTAATGATTTAGGATAGCCAAAGCGAAAACGAAATGAAAAATCTAATGTAATTATTATTTTCCACTTAAAAATTTGCTTTAAAAATGATTTTACAGTTAAAAAAAATTATAGAATATGCCACGTTTTAGTTTTTTCAAAATATCTCAACAATCAAAAAGGATAAAAGTACGCAGCTAGGCTCTATTGATTATTAGTTTTTTTTAGTATTTATTTTTTAGATCCAATTAAAGAAATTGATAGGATCGCTCATGTACCGTACGTAACCGCTATGTATATTAAGTAATTATTGTTTTAAACATTATGTATTTTAGATTATACGATAAATCATTTTTTAGAATTAGAAAAAGCTATAAAAACTAGTTTATGAGATATTGTAAATTTCTTTTAGCATTTGTCCTGTAGTAGATCATCTTTTCTTTAAATTGTTGTGGTATATTTTTTATCACTTGTCGTCAAATTTTTCCTATTACTTGCCGAAATAACCCTCTAAGCGTGCGTATTGTGTTAGAATCCCACTTATGAACTTAAAACCTCAAAAAAAGCACCATTGGGTTAAAATTGGGCGATCTGGGTGGCCAGTCGATTGTGATTGTCTATCTGCCCATACCGCCCCTGAAAAAAAAAAAAATTATATATATATATTTATATATATATATATATATATATATATATATATATATATATATATATATATATATATATATATATATATAATATATATATATATATATAAAGGTGGGAGTAGTCGTGACTGACTAGTTAAGAAAATATTCAATACCAGCAGGTTATTGGGGTGCAGTCATAAAATTAGGGCAATTTTAAGGATAAATTTTTTTGATTTTGTCAAGCTTAAGAACAGTTTGTTCCTCTCAGATTTGAAAAACAATTTTAGGTATTACAAATTACCCTAAAATATGTTATCTAAAGTTATCTTACCAATGCGAATTTAATTAAACAGGAGATTTAAATCAGAAAGTGGCAGAAACATCATACTCAAAAGTCAAATAAGATGGTGTTTATTAATTTTTAACTTAAAATCTAATTACATGGGGAAAATCTTGTTATAGCTATTTTCTTTAATAGTTACATGGTTGGAAAAAAGTAACGGTCTTAAACGTCAAAAAACTTTTTTATTAAACTCCCCGACTGGCATCACTGAGCGACATCTGTCACCTGTCAGCTCCCAGTGGTGCCAACCAATGGGTTCTTTGGTTAATAATAAGTTTCTCATAAAAAAAGAATGATAAGATCACCTTACTTTTAACAATGTCAGCTTGACTCAGGTTTGTCTTTGTATTATATCTAGTTTAACTTTTTATGATACAGTTAGATCTGCCTACACTCACTACCTGCAGTTTAGTTTGTTAATCCGACCATTTAAAGAACAATTAGCTTCACCTAAAAAAAAAACAAATTATTTGACAAAATTTTTCGTGAATATTTGTTGGCTCAGTCCAATCCTTTTTTATCAATTGTTTAGAGATCCTATCTTCGATATGATAGTATCGATAGTTTTATAAATATCCTCTTAACATCGAAAAGGAATTATTTAATATTAATAAAGTTGTGTTGTAAAAGTGAAGTAATTATGTTTTTAGGAATTTAGTTAACAGAATAAAATATATAAATGTAAATGACCAGCTCTTAATTTAAGAAACGAAATGATTTATCCGTCTTAGTCCCAATGCTCATTATTTTTTCCGATTCGAAATTTTATTACGACCTAATTAGATAAAGTTTTATGTAAGTTTCGAGCAAAATCAGTTCGTTAGGTTAAGAGCGCTTTCTCTTAACAAACGAAGCCAATAATGATGTAAATAGAAACTTACAAGATAAAGTTGAATCAACAACGCATGTTTTAACGAGCATCCTAAAAACTTCTTTAGATTCAAGGAAAGCTTATTTTCGTAAATTAAATAGGCCATTGACTGCACGTGAAAAAGACGCCTTTTGCTTTTTACCGTATTTCTTTTTTTTTTTTTGTAATTTCAAGGTTTACACTGCATAATAAAAAAACCTTATATATATATTTTATAGTTAAAAAATTGTTTTGATGTATGTTGTAGTATAGTTAGAGGTCCTTATTTGCGCTTTCTTCATTCGCGTATTCACTATTCGCGAACTAAAAAAATGCTACCCACTTCCTATATTCGCGGAAATGGAATAGGACGAGATGGATTTGAACAGATAGATTCAAGTGAAATTTAGAAGTTGCTTAAATCGTAAGATGAATATTAGATTAAAACCGACTTGGAGGAAATGTTAATTTACAACCCATTGAAGAAAAGGCTTCAACAAGCACGGAAAACGTGACATTTATTTTGAAAAATCTTGGTGAAAGTTTAAGAATAGCAAATGAGCTTTGTGATTTCTTTAGGAAAATTGATCCGTTTATGGAACGAAGTCTTATTTTTAAGAGGCAAAATGCTGATGCCACTGCTGAATATCAGTCTAAATTAAAGGGGCTTTTAAAAACTGCCAAGCAAGAAAAAAATTACAATATTCTTTAACCCAGCAGTACTCGCGTGGGATACAAGCGTATCCCACTTGTGAGAAAACTGCGCATGCGTTCCTATACGGGGCGCGCGGTACACCAGCTTTTAGGTAAGCTTTCCGAACCCCGAACAGTTTACTTAAGACATTGATGGGCTGCGTACGCTCGCGTTGTTTTTTAACGCTTGTATCTTTTGTCCCAAGTAAGAAGAAACATGTCCTTGTTCTATCAACAAGCCATACTGATGATAGCATTGACCAGGATACTGGCAAACCAACAATGATAGTGGAGTACAACATCAAATGTATGGTTCCTATAATGTCGCTAGAAATAGTAGGCGATGGCCCCTAACCATCTTCTTTGATATTATGAATATAGCAGAAATAAATGCATTACTACTATTCCAAATGAACAACTCATACCCAGGGCCGTATTTAGGCGGTGGCGAGATGGGCGCCCGCCAAGGGCGCAGCTCCATGCGGGGGGCGCAAAATCGGTCATGAAATATATTTTTGTTTTCATCAGTTATCAGTATTGTGGTCATTAGGGTGCTTTGTTTGAGGCGAATATGTTTTTTTAGCTTCATTGACGAAGTATTGTTTGAAATATGCAAAAAATCCCACAAAAGGTGACTCTTAATTCGCTAAATAAATTTGAAATTTTCCTCTTTTTTTCTTTATTTATCTATAGCTTCACCGCATTTTATGCTATTTGTTTGGTTTTCAGTGAAAATTGTACAGAAATGTCTTATCTTTTAAAGTGCCTATAAATAAATTATGCTCTATGAATTGCGCCACCGGTAAAAAATATCAAAGCCGATTTTTGCTCAAATTTCATGGCTTTTTGGATTTTCATTCTTCATTGAATTTTTCTTAAAAACTATCGACTTTACAGCAAAGATATAACGGTCCTTTTTGTAAAAAAATTAACTTTTCTACAAAAAAGGTCCTATTAAAAAAAACGTAGATTAAAATTTTTAAAAAAAACGAATTAACTAGGGGGGGAAAAAAATTTTAATGCACAAAATCAGATTAAAAAAGGGAAATTTCAAATGTCCAAAAGTTAATTGGATTTTTCTCGAAAACTATTAGTTTTAGATTTTGTCAAGGGGACTTATTTTGGAAAAATTAATTTTTTTCCCCCAAAAAATTTTTTTATTTTTTTGCTGAAAAGGTTTTAGTTTTCAAAAAAATCTAAATAACACGAAATTGGGAAAAATCGGTTTAAATTTTTTTTCCCGGGGGTGTTCATAGAGCATAATTTATTATGGGAAAATTTGGGTTCCCCTTTTCCCCAAAAATTTTTTTGAAATCCAAAAAAAACAGTTTTAAACCCCAAAAGTTGAAAAAAAAAAAACAATTATGATTTATGTTTTTAAAAATAAAAAAATTTAAATTTAGGAAAAACTTAATATTAAATTTAAAAGGGCTCCCTTTTGGAATTTTTTTTGAATGTTCTCCTTAAACGAAGCATACTAGTAGTCTTTTTTTTTTATTGACAGAATTAATAAATACGTGATAAATTTTTTTAATTTTAATTTTTTTTGTTGCATATTATTTAATTTATTGGGTAAAATTTTGTTACGTTTTAGTAGGTCTGCAATACAGTTTTTTAAAGTACGATTTTATTTTTGGGGAAAATTTATTCTAAGTATAATCACCGCAAATTAGGATGTATATTAATTTAATTTTCATTTTTTAAAAGTTAGATTTAAACAGTTTCTTTATGTAAATCATCCCCCTTTCAAATAGTAGGCTATTTTTGTTAATTTAGGTATCTAAACCTATTAACGCCATCTACGGTGGTCTGAATAAAGCGCCATTTTCTGTATGTTGTGTTGCCAAACCCGCTTGTAATTTTAACAAAAAACTGAAAAAAAAAGTGTAGTCTTGCATGATGCTAACTAACCGCGCGTCGTTTCATTTCCCCCCTAATAACCACTAAATTTTCAAAAAATTTTCATATAAAGAATATATCTGAGCAAATTTCCCCCAAAATTGGGGTATAAAAGGGGAAAAAAATTTTTTGGAAAAAAAAATTTTAAACCCCCCACTTTGTTTTTAATTTTTTTAAAATTTTCCCCGGGGAAGAACCCGGCCTTCCCGTTTTCGTTGGGGGTTTTCCGGGCCCCCAAATCACCGGACTGCGGGGGGGCGCAAATGTTAAACCCCGCCAAGGGTACGGCGCGTTTTTTACGCAGCTTATTTTGAACCTGATGAAGCCGAAATTAAAAAAGATTTTTCACCCCAAATTTTTTGAAACAGTTGGGGGAGAAATGTCTTTTTTTGTTGAAAACGAAGATCACTCGGAAGAAGCTTCAATTCCCCGCAGAAAAAATTTTGCATCCCAACCAAAGAGGGTCACAACAGGAAAGGGATGCATTTTCCCGAAAACGAAAAAAAAAGAAAAGGAAAACCATTGTTTTCGAAAATCGAAAGAAATTAATAATAATAATAATAATAATAATAATAATAAAATAAAAGAGACCCGTCTATAGAGAACGATCGATGCAGATATGGATGCCAAACATCGGAGACAATCCAGCAATAAGGGGTTCCCACTTTGCGGATCAGAGTATAAGGAAAGAACATTCAGCAGCCAAGATACCCATCAAAATTTGGGGAGAAGCTAAAGCTTTAAGATCAAAATTGCCTTACTACAAGTATACCCTGAACCTATTCTCGAAAACAACGAATTTAAGTTGTACTGGGATAGAACTGTACTTACAGACCAAACTGTTGCTCACAATAACCAGATATTGTATTGGTGGATAAAGTTGGAAGGAAAACAACACTGATCGATGTCGCTATCCCGAACAAAACAACTTACGGGGGAAATACAATGAAAAAATTGCCAAGTACAGAAACCTAGAAACACAAATAAGAAGACAGTGGGGAATGAATAACGTCCAAAAAGATCCCATTATTTTATCAACCACTGGCATTATACCAAAGACTTTTACAAAACATCAAGGGGGCTAGGTTCGGGAACACCGTATGGTTGGGAAAAGGCAGGTACTTGCGACCGTCGGGGCTGTCCGGAAATTTTAATACAGCAGAACATAACGTCACCTAGAGCCCGACAACACGGAAAGGGTTCCCACAGAGCTCAACTTTTGGGTATCTGAAGATGCGGGATGAGTGAATGCCCTTAGAGGGGAGTGCAAAGCCGTGTGGCTTTTAAATCAAAATAATAATAATAATAATCTTTATTCAAAGGAAACATATGCTGTAATCTGGTTAAAATGCGAAGAAAAGGAGGATATTAATCAGATGAACATTTTTTAAACTTTTAATTTCTGAAATTTATTTTTTTTTTCACTGTTAACATAGCATGTGGTTTTTTAATAAATATTTCATAAAAACAGCTTTGTTTTAGATTAAAACGCCAATAAAATATATATCTTTTGACCAATTTACTTGGGATACAAGCATTACGCGACCGTTCAGAACAAATGCACCCCGAGTAATCCAGGGTTAAACCCTTAAAGCCTAAAGATAATAATTAATCAATATGGTCAAAAACTTCAATTAAATTAATTGTTTTATATACTCGTTTTTTATTTTGTCACCTAGGAACGTATCCCCTATAATTCCATATAAATTACCATTCCATGTTTACTGTTTTTGTATTCGCGGCATATTTACAGAACATGAACTCCGCAAATAAAGATCTTTTACTATATAGAACAGTAGGTGCCGGCTTAATATAGTTAACCTAATTTTCTTTCCATTATGTTTAGGATGGCCACTTAAGTAGCATTTAGGGAAAGTTTAAGGTAAATTTGCAACAATGTAATTCATTACAATATTAAACTATTACGGTCACCATTTCGTCAAGAAGATTACTTATGGATATTTTCAAGTAACAGTGTTGCCGATGTGATAAATTATGGAAACATCAACATTCAATAATACAAGCCGATCAGTAAAAAAAAGGAAAAAAATTGTGAACAAAACGTGGTCTTATTTTACATCTTAGTACTATAAGAGGCCGAGATTTTTGGATAGGAACTTAGCCCTTATTTTACATAGGTGTTTTTGGTAATATAAAATCACTACAGCAACAGATTGCCATCAAAAATGCTTCCAATGCTGCTATTTTGAAAATAAATTACATCTTACACCTTATATTATATCCATCCCATATTTCGAAATTATGTCTAGCATCGAAAAAAATCTTTTAAATTTTTTTACTTTTAAATTTACAAAATTAAATAATGCGTTGCCCTTAAAAATTGAAAAGAATTTTCGATTTCCACAAGAGCCCTCCATGAGGCTCTTGTAAATCGAGTTTAGACTATTTTTAAAGTTATAAAAAGATTTTTCAGTCGGAAACAGATTAGACAGTTTTTGCAGAATTCACTTTAAAAATTTAGAGAAATTAAAAACATTTAATAGCTATAACAATACGTAAGCATGGTGCCATTAGGTATTAAAGCAGAGTTAGCAGATGTTTGGACCCAAATTAAAAAGCCAAAAATAAATGCAATGAAAAAAGTTTAATTGTCCTAATGTATTATTAATAAAACAACATTTGGCCAAAAACCCAGGATACTGAATCTGAATCTAAAAGTAAGGAGGGTGATAAACATCACTGCACCTAGGCCTCAGTTGTGCCACCTCCTAAAGGGAACTTCTCCCTCAGTGCGCTGCTTGTCCTACTGATTTAAAGAAGGTGACAACGTCGCCGAGGGGAATCTCCTTAGTGTCCCGGGCCCGTGTTTTTACAAAGGCCCTCCACCCCCCAAAGAAAGTATGTCATTTATAACCATTCTAAAGAGGTGTTTTCGCAGTTGACAATGTCCAGTAAGAACGCCCGCCCGTGAAGGTTCGCCCTAGGCATTGCCAAGTAATGTTTAGCTGTATCTCTGTCAGAATAGTTCAGTAACTCCCTGGAAAAGTTACAGTTTACTGTTTCATCCCATCGTCTTTTAAACTGCTAATGAGAGTGTCTTTTAACTGACTTTGATTTAGACCTACGAAAGGTTCGGGTTCAGAAGGTTTGGTCCCAGCAGCCCTCCTGGCCAACGAGTCAGCAATGCGGTTGTCTTTGGAGTGAGCGTGTCCTTTGGTCTAGCAAAGGGTGACCACATTTCTGCTGGAAGTGTCCACAAGGGTATGGTGACATTCTAGTACAAGACCCGAGGTGTGGCATGGTCTCCCTAGGGCTAGTATTGTCGGTCTATAATCCGTATGGATAAGCACGACTTTATCAGTGATGTTCATACTGCTTATTTCTTTTGCAGCTAAGGTTATGCCTGTGTGCTCAGTTTGGAGCATACTTGACAACTTACCCATAGCCCATTTGATGTTTAAGTTGAGAGATCTAGAATAACTTCCAAATCCCGTACCTTTTTTGGTTCGTGTAGATGTTGATCACACCTGCCACGTTTGTGTTCGATTCTCCTTTGATAACAATTTTGTAGAGTTTGTTGAAAACAAAACATGGCGCAATGGAATCGACTTTCGTCTGCAGTAGTGGAAACGAACCTATCGCCTCACTCCACAAACGACGTCTCTGTGGGCCAACTCCTAAGTAGGGCAAAAAAAACGCAGGATTCTAGCTTATTACTGCAGCTTCCATATTTTTTTTCGTCCTACTCCTTGAATATGATTTTGGCATCGGATCACCTCACGTGATGTCCTTTGCTCCAAGCGTTGTCAACGGCCCCAAGTTTTTTGGTTTCCTCTCCTGTTCCATTATCATTAATCTCTCCAGTTACATACTAAGCAATGATCATATGTCATACCTAAAACCATTATTTAACTTTAGAGCCGTCTTGCACATACGAGAATTCTAGTGAAAATTATGGCGAATATTTCACTCATGTATAAGACACATTAAAAATCAAAAAATGTCAGCGGAAATTTTACGTTGCCTAGACAACGTGGTGTTTCCACTTACTTACAAATACAGAACAATCGAACCTGTTTGTTTGTCTTGTCAATTAGAAACGTCAAAATCAGTCAAAATAAGTCGATTTGGTCAGGTACACGATAAAAAAATAGATAAAGTAATTAAAAAAACGATTTCAGTTATACTTTTAATTATGTTGCATGAAATTGAAAATTGTATGACAAAAAAACTATTTTAATAGTATAATACTCCCATATTTCTCCATTCTAGAAATATTCTCCCTAAATATTGCTCGTGCATAAAAATTAACCAGATAATTTTCATTTAAGCTTGTTATACAAATTTAAATAACAAGTTTTTATGAAAATTATCGGTAATTTTTAAGCACACGTGGTATTACCCCCAAAAATTATCTCCAAACGTTTTATAAAAGTGTGTGCATTAATTTATGTATAATACTGACATAACTTGAAAAGGTTAAATAAATTAAAATAAATTTAAAAAAAACTTTTGTTGTTACTTCTGGGTGCTGGAACAGTTTCTTCTTCTTCTTCTTCTTCTTCTTCTCTGGGAGCCGTCTTGATTCACTACCGGAGGCAGCGCAGCCTCTTGGGCTTTTTGTGCCTTAATCTCCCATTTTCTTTTATACCAATCCTCCCATTAGTCTTGTTCCTTCTACAAGTCTGTATAACCCCGAGACTGGTTGGTTGACATATTCCTGTGGGCTCATTTCCGGTTGCCCAAATAATGTCTGTCTTTTGTGATTCAATGCTTCACATTCTCACAGGATATGGTAGGCTGTCTCTTCCCCCTTGTCGCACATTCTGCAACTTGGGTCCCCATTGTATGAACCTATCTTGTGTAGGTGTCCTCTTAGGTTATCATGCCCTGTTAGTAACCCTACTGTTATGCGAAGTCTTTTCCTACTTTGTCTAAGTAGTTCTTCCTTTGTTCTTTTGGATGGGCCCTTTATGAAGCTTTTCCATGTCTAATTCTATTGAGGTTTCCTCAGTATTCCTCGTGTTTGTTTCGGATCCATTCCCTGGTTTGTCCTTGTGCTGTGGTTTTGATCACTCCAACAGTGGAACAGTTTAGTTTTTTTAAGGTTTTATTTATGGAAAAATAATGGTATTTAATAAGAAAGGTTACAATAAACAAAAAAGTATTCTATTTAAAGAGAGAAAACATTAGTGATAGAAATATGTTACTTTTAATACATAGGATATAGATTTAGACATAGAAAATTGTTTTTTGTTAAAATTATTGAATATTTTTAAGTGTTTAACTACTGTACTACTAATGTATTTAAAATATGAAATTTTGCCCCCCCATTTGATTTAGGTAACAATGTGTACTTAAGCTGAACTGACATTACCGATCTCGAAAATTGTCCTGCATTAATTCTCGTGCAATTTTTTAATTTTCTTAGTGTGTGTATACTTAATTACATTTTATTAAAATTAGTTTTTCTTTATGATCCAATTGTTATCAAGATTTAATCATATATTTTTTAATGTGTCCAATTTCTTGATTATTATAGTTATAAAGTATAACCATAACTGACAATTTCATATAAAAAGTGCTGCTAAAACTCCCCGCAGTTATTCTTTTAGGTTGTTTCCGAGCTATTTTAAGTGTATGACGGGAAAAACAAAGTCTTTCGTTACGTTCATTCCGTTCTTCTTTTCCTTTTGATGGTTTTCATTCGCTTTGAACCAAAATTAGTTTGTTTTTCAAATCCTTCGTGTCCTAATGTGGATCTATGGTTAAATGTCTTTTTAAATTTGTGTACGCGATCGTAAATAATTTTAGATTTTATAAAAGATTTCAAATACCAAAACAGTACAGAGAATTATTATTTAAAAATAATGAGACCATTCGCACGTGTTTTGTCGATTTAATCTTCAGATCATCTATCTTATTGATTAGCTGGTTTTTCTGTCTGGTAGTAAAAAAAAGTTTTTGGACCTAGTAACTTCGTGTCTTCTTAGCTATTTATGAATTTATATAATTATCCTACATTACACTACAGTGTAAATCTCCAAACACTATACACCTTTAGAAAAAATCCAGACCATACAATCAGCTGTTGAAGTATGGGACTAAATTAGAAGTTTTGACTACTCGGTGCTTGTAAAGTCCCAACAATATCCCATAGAAAACCTTGCTAGTCTAAATTTTAGATAGCCAAAAGTTAAGGTTATTATTGAATGTTAGTCAAAAATCATTATTTAATTTACCCTGGATATGGATGCATTTGGTTAAAATTAAGAATGTAGGATATGCTCTTCTTTTTAATCGATGTAAAAAAATATTGACAATCTTTCAGAATATCTCAAGGTCGTTTTTAATTATGAAAAATTGAGCCCAAATGTCAACCCTAAATCACTTTAGAAGTCACCATCTGTTCAAGGTTATTAAAAAAAATATGGCTTTTGGAAGTCGTTTTGAAGGTAAAAATCACTTTGTGATGCATTGTTAAAAAAAAATTTAAGACAAATTGTAAAGTAATATTTTCGTAAATAAAGAAATTATCAGCTTTTACATATCTCTTGGGTCACCCGGTATAGGAACATCTGAGTGATTACAATAATATTTAACTATAAAAAGAAAAATGATTTTTTAAGCCGATTTGACTTTTATTTTGTCTAATTTAACTGACGTACTAGATTTACTGAGTGGATCATTAAATATTTAATGAGTTTTGTCACTAAGCTCTTGCTATTTCCCTTTTTGATCGCTTTGGTCGTAATTTCAAAATTTCACTTGTTCAGGACAAGCCATGTAAAAATAACCTGTTAAACATTAAAAAGTTTTTTAAAAATTCCTATTTTAAAAATCGTCTAAAAAGAATAAAAGCCTGAGTATCAACATATGTTGGGTATCTAAAGAGAGAAATAAAAAGCCTTTGCGCAGAACGAGTCCACAGCTACAGTTTGGATAATTTAGAAATGAGGGAGCCGATAAAATGGAAAATTTGTTGTAAAAAAATAGAGCTGCTTGTTGGCCTGGTTCCCAACCTAAGGACCGCGAACCACAGGTGTTCCGTAAACACCCATGAGTTGTTCTCGACAAGTATAACAGACTTCTTCAGATCTTAAGATTTATAATTAAATTTTTCATTGATTTTAAAATGCAAAATCGTGTTGGGAATACTCTTCCACAATAACAACCCTCTGCATTATTCATCGTCAATTATTAGCTTTCAAACTTTACCTGAAGCCTTAGATAATGTTACGAAATTGATAAAACTGGTAAATCCAATCAAAACTAGTGCTCTTAAAACGCGTATTTTAAAATAATATTTTATACAGAAGTCCGTTGGCTAGCAAAAGAAAACCTGTTGAAAGGGACAATCGTATAGCAATTATTTTTGATCAAGAAAAACATTGATAATTTATTAAAACAATTTTAAAAACCCGTATTTAATATACTAGTTCATCTTGTAGAATATTTTTTACATTTAAACAAATGTAATTTGCAGCCATTGGATTCTGGGAATAAAAAACTAGTTAGCAATCGAGTGGTTGATAGAGAAAATCAACATTAAGAATGTGGATAATGTAAGAAGTTGTAAAAGGAGGCCAAAGTTACATGAAGACCTTTAGAAAAGAGAATTTGTCCGTTACCTTCTAGAATGCCTGCTCATGAAATCAAAGCTATTCAGAAAATTATTCGAAATCCTTTAAAAAAATATTTTTTAAAATTTTATGTAAAGCAATTATTGTACTTACTAGGTTCCATATTTTCATTTGTTTAACCCATTTCCCCTAATTTTATCAACAATCCAAGTATTAAAACATGTAATTATCGCCTTTTATGACAGAGTAAGAGCATCAGCCCAAGGATTGCCATGAAAAAAATCGGGTTCAAAAACAGTGCTTAATTTCTAAAATTTTAGGTGTGGGAACTCTCATTTATTCTTGTAACCCACCCTCTCTATTTTCTAATAAGGCCTAGTTTAACATTCCCTTCCCCCCACCCCGTTAACATCTCGGTGGCTACTCTATATTTCTTATAAACTTGTTTCGATTTGCACCAACCATTTTGTATGAAGCTTACAATACCGAATATACCTTTTTACATTTTTATTTATATACAGTACAGTAGTATCTAATAATACATATCAATACGTAAACAGATGTTTTTGAATATTTTCTGAAAAACTAGTAAAGGTTTATAATATTTTTTTAATGTCACATCTTGAACTGTAATTTTTTATATTTCACAAAAAATTTCGCCTATCTTAAGGGCGCAGAGCAATTTTTATACCTTCAAAATAAACCCACTTCTTGAAAAAGAAAGGAAATATTTAATGACAACAGGCAGAAAAATAAAAAGCTTTGATAGCCTAAATATTAAAAACCATCAAATTGTTGCTAGTAGTAGTAACACTGTTTTATTTTTAGGCACGCATTACACTATCAAATATTTTATAAAATATCATTCATAGCTCTTTTAGTTTTAGATAGCTGTGGCGCTTATTATCTGCTTACGAGCCGCAGTTTTAGGCCGGCCGCATACATGCAACTTTTAGTCGAGCAACTGTTTAGTCGCACGTTAAAAGTGGAAATGTATGTAGGTGCGCATATTAGCAACTAGATAGTTGTTCGACTAAATAGTCGTAAAACCACATCGATCGCCTTTTGATTAATCAGTCGCGCAACTTTCGTGACGGTTCAATGAGTATTGCCATGTATTGGAGTGCGCATACGCTCAACTGAACAGTCGTCCTGCGGCTATTTAAACAAGTACATAAATCAATAGCGACTGAATTGACTGTATGCGCACCTTCGGCGACTAAACTGTTTGGTCGTCATAAAAATCGCACAGGCACGCAACACGACTAAACAGTTGCACGACTAAAAAGTTGTATGTATGCGACTGGCCTTTACGTGCGTTCCCTTTCGTTGCGGCACTCTTGGGAGGTAAGGGAACCCGTTCCCTTGCGTTCCCACAGAAATTAACCACTGCTCAAAAATCAAAAATTGTTTAGTGTTTAGTAGTAGTACTGTAGGTAATATATTAGTTTTTTTTCCAATTAATATTAAAAATATTTTATATGCCAATTTAATTTTAATAGGTCTTGGTTACTAACAAAAAGATTTTTACATGGGGTTTGTGGCCGCACTTAACAAAAGGTTTAAAAAAATATGTATTTTATACAGAAGTCTGTTGGCTAGCAAAAGATTCATGTTGGGAGGGACAATTGTATAGCAATTATTTTTGCTCAAGAAAAACATTAACCACTGTTCTGTCGGGAGTAGAGGAGAAATAAAATTGACTACAGCCCATCGGTGAGTAAGAGGTGAACGATTTCGTGTGGAAGTGAATTCACTAAGAAAGCGAACGGGTGTTCTTTGGATCAAATGAAAAAGTTTTACTTAAAAAAATCATTTTCTTAAAATTAAATCACTTCTAAAAATATGGATAAAAACGCATTTATATTACTTGCATTTCTGATAAATCAAGTTGCTACGGCATGTCAGACATCAACCCTAATTAACAATTCGGCGAAATCCGCCGGGCTTTTCCAATAATGCCCCTAATTTCATTCCCGTTAGCCTACAAAGCGTATCTATATTTGCAGCTCTATTATTATGGTCAGGCTCAATTATTAATATTAAATAAATGAGCGACTAGTTAGGACATACTTAAGTGAAAATATCACTACCGTAGTGATATAAAGAAGGGTAATTAAACTGACAAACGTTCCAATATTTTTAAAATTTCTCTAATGCTACGAGAAGCTTTTTGACCTTTTTTTACTGTAAAATACTTTTGTGTATATGCGTAGTTCCTGTTTTCTTATTTATCCTGCATTGGGGATATTAGAGCAACTCATCTAAATGGTAATAGGTCAATCGAAAACGTATTCCACGACAACAGTTTTCATGCTTATTTGAAAACAGTGGCGTAGAAACAGCTTATACTCGATTTTTTGTTAGGTAATATAAAATCTAATTTTTTATAAATATTATAGTTTTTTTAGTTTGTAGACCTTAAAGTAAAAAAATAATGGTATTAACTATTAATCTCCATGTAACAGTTCTTTTATTTAAATATTTTTTGAGTTTTGTATAGGTGTAAATATAACATTAAAAAATATATAAACTAAATTTAAAAAGCTCATTAAAATATGATTCGGTAAGGATCGTTCTTATTTTGTTTGGATTTAGCTACATTTGAATGGGTTAAACTCAAGGAAGTTTAAAGGTGTATGGAAGCCCAATGCTATTGCCCATTCAATCAAAAAATGTCCAGCCCAGTATGAAAATAACTGTCAGAGTTGGCCCCGCCGATTTTGCGCAATAACGAAATTCCACGAACAAATTTAATGTGTTGCCTACTTACACACTGATAAATCAGTGTGTAGTTAGGCAACACATTATACTTTTATGGGAGCCGTATTAGTTTCGATTGCTTTGCTTTGTGTGATTATATTTTGTGGTTGCAGAAGTTTTTTTGGATTGATAAAAACCTTCTTATTTTAGTGATTAGTGTTTATTAAATTGTGACTATAATTTTGGGTTTATTGTTTGTTACTTATAATACCTTAACAAAATGACTAGAGGTTGTATGGTTTTATCTTGCAAATCTAAGGGTAACATACCCGGCATTTTTTACTTTAGGTAAGTATTTCTTATATTTGAATTAGGTGCTTCTTATGTTTTTTAACGTTAGGTAACTGAATAAATAATAATATATCAATTATGAATTATAGAAAATGAAAATTTCATAGGAAATAACAGTGAGAAAATTAAGGCAATCTTAACTATCTTTTAGATGATTTCCACAATGTTTGTGTATTTCTGTGGATTATTAAAAAGAAATAAGGTTTACATTTAGGTACTTTTATTTCATTTAATAATTTAGTATATTCTTTTAAAGGATCAAAATTATTAATTACTGGGCAGACCAGGCAAATTTTAATATGTACAAGTCCCTCTAATTGAATGAAAGAAAGTACAATTTATGTTAAAGTTCCTTTTTGCTTTGTTTGTATTTGTTTAAAAATAAATTAGATTTTTGGTTTCTTAAACTTACATTATCAACTTTTTAAGCTCGACATACTGTAGACACATAATATTTAACGGTTACTGTTAGAATGGATACCTAGGTACCAAAGGTTACTAAACATTTTTAACCACTGTTATTCTGTCTCATGAATGTTTGTTATTAGTGAAAAGTATATGCCTAAAAAGCAGTAATAAAAATTTTCACTTTTTAATGTACAACCACAATCTTAGGATTAGATTAAACTCATTTACACTATCTTGCCCTTCTTTTATCACAAAATTGGTGATAAGTACATGAAACTATCATACAATGTTTGAAATTTATTTTTAAAAATCGTGTTTTTATTTATTTACAAAGATTTTTGGTAAAAATACAAAACTCCCAAAAATATCGACCATTTAAATAGAAGGCTGTAAAGTGGCGCCATCTACAATATTACACAATAATTTTAAATTATCTATGGTAGTATCGTTTAATAACCAACAATTTTGTGCAAAAAATAAAAAAAACAGTGAATGCTTGAATTTGACATTTGATGATGTCAACTTTATAGATAGTAACAAAGAATTATGGAAGTCCGGCTCTGACCTCCGATTCCCGCTGCCCTGCACGCCTGGACAATTTTGTTCTACAGTATTGGGCTTCCAAACACCTTTAAACTTCCTTGGTTAAACTCCGTCACTTCTGTATAAAATAAAAGTTTCCAAAAAAGCTGTCTGGCGTAATGCGCTTCCTTACTCTTAAAAATGAGGAATGGTTACAGTACCAAAATATATACCAAATCCCCATAAAATTGTGAAATTTGTTTGAACATTTTTTTATGCACAACTTGTGTACTTTTTGAAACCAACTTATTGCATTGCAAAAAAATATTAATAGGTTGGGGTACAAAAAATACACAAATTATGTATAATGAATATCCAAAGTAATACACAACTTTATGGAGAATGTTTGTTACTGCTTTGACCAAATTAGAGTTTTCCAGGACTTTGTATTGGCACCGATCTCATCAACAATTTCCTTTTTTCACAATTAATCCCGTTTATAGTTTGTTGATGATAGTATACTTTACTCTAAAATAATTTTCTTCAGCCAGTCCCCAAAACGTGATTTGAAAAATAAGAGCAGGGTTCAGTTCCATTATAAATCTAAATGAACATTGAAAAAATAATTACTTAATAACCATATCAACACACCACGCTACGAGAATGGTGTACTTTAAAAAAATAAACTGTAAATATTCTTAGATATCAATAACACTAACACGCTTAGCCCAAACAACACCGCATACAATGGTCGGAAGCAAAACCTATTCATAAAAAAACCCACTGGAAAAAAAGAAAATTGAAAGAAGCTGTAATAATTGTAAACAACCAAAATGTATTTAGAAAGCCTAGCATCGATATTCCGAATATCTGGCAGGCGTTTCTAAACCGTGAAAGGTCGGTCAAGCTTCGGTGAACAAGGGATAGTATATAAGTCGTAGCTCATAAGAATAGTTTTTAGTTATCACTTGAAAACTGTTGGAGATATATCACTAACCGAAACGTTGTGTAACAAATAACAACTAAAGACAATGAAAGTCCAAGATTTTAGTGTTATTGAAGCCATAACATTGTTTAACACTTTCAAGCAAATTCTTAGATATAGTGCTTCAAAAAAGAATAAGAAAATGTGTCCTTAAAATTTGGAGCATGCTCGGTACGCATGCTACGTTTGCAAGAATTCGTAAATTAGACTTTTATATTAATTTGACAATAACTTTCGCAATTTTTACTACTAGCAATTTGTCTACTGGCGTCTAAGTTGCCAGATGTCAGTTTAATAGTTCTTAAAGACCTCTGCAGCATTTGTTAAATTTTTTCAGAACCTTGAAAAACTTATCAGAATGAGAAAAAAAATTACAAGAGCCCAATAAATACAAGAGAACATTAGTTTAACTTCTAACAGTTAGATCTTAGGTAACGGTCATTTAAAATGTATTCAAGTTTTACAACTCCTATTTTAAATTACCAAAGCTGGGAAGTAAACATCTTATCTGTGTCTACGCCTTAAGTCCCAATTAATATGCAGCTTAGTTTTACCAAAGATAATACTATTACGGATAAGATGAACCATTCAATGCTATATTTTTGATACCCCTAATGGACTTTGGCTAACGCGAGCCGATGTCCATCCAGAGATTTTCGCGCTAAGCATTTCAATCCTTGAACGAAAGTTAAACAGTGTTGCCGGCAGGCCTTTACTATTGGCGTGATGAAACGCGACTAGAAAATACACAACCCGTTTAGCCGCCCTCTTTCGCTACTTCGTGTTCCGAATAAGGTACAAGCGACAGACATTGGCAATGTCGCACATGGTTTCGTACCTCGTTTCGCTGGGGCAGGGGTTACCGACTTAATTTTATTCGCATTTACGGAAGCATTGATATCTCTGAACTGATTCAAAACGCCCCATTTAAATGAACCATCTATCCGTAGTAGTATTATCTTTGGTTTTACTCAATATTTTAGGCTTGATATGGAATATATTGTTCGAGGGTATAAGCTTTGCAAAAGTGTATTTTTAGAAAGAAAATCAATATAATAAATTAAGTAGTTATATTACAACCAATGGTTAAAAATGCACCATAGTGTACGCTTTTAGTTTAAAAGTTACCTTAAACATAAAAAAACGTTATGCATGTTAAGATTAGAAAGGGCCTTAAAATATATCTGTTCATAAATGCCTGAAATATTTCTGATATAACTTATTACTTTTATAATATTTACAATAATAAGGAGGTCTTAATAATAGAAAATTTTAACATATTAAATGTCTTATTTCAGTACTTAAGTTCTATTTGATAAGAAGCATTCTTTTCTTAAATTAAGTTTAGTAGTAGTCAAGAAACAGTTGCCTTATGAAACATATTTTGGGGCTTCTATTATTTATGTGAGGCATTTAGGAGGGAGAGTGGCTCGAACCCCAAATCTCACCTAATCTCACGTGAGGGCGAAACTCGAGACTCGACAAATATCCCGTAATAAACAGTGTAAAATTGCAAGAAAACTGGATTAAAATAAGCAAAACATGTTTCTTCACTAAAATATAGCTTATCCTACACAAGTTCATACAATAAGCTAATCTTACACAATTATATTTTCTCACCTTGATTCTAGACTACTAGCTTTAAATACTAGTCTTAACTAGTTCCAGTTGAAAATTATTAGGCAAATTATGTTTTTTTTTTTAATAAATTTAACACAATCATGCACAGGTTAACGAATTTACACTAAAAATACGCATTTTTAAAAATCTCACGTGAGATTCTTCTTCTTCCCTGGTAGCCATCTTGATTCAGTACCGGAGGCAGCGCAGCCTCTTGGCTTTTTGTGTCCTAATCTCCTATTATCTTTTATACCAATCCTCCCATTAGTCTTGTTTCTTCTACAAATCTGTATAATCCCGAGACTGGTTGGTTGATTTATTCCTGTGGGCTCATTTCCGGTTGCCAAAATAATGCCTGTCTTTTGTGATTCAATGCTTCACAATCGCACAGGATATGGTCGGCTGTTTTTCCCCCTCGTCGCACATTCTGCAACTTAGGTCCCCATTGTATGAGCATATCTTGTGTGGGTGTCCTCTTAGGTGATCGGGCCCTGTTAGCAACCCTACTGTTATGCGAAGTCTTTTCCTACTTTGTCTGAGTAGTTCTTCCTTCGTTCTTTTGGATGGGCCCTTTATAAAGCTTTTTTCAAGTCGAATTCTACTGAGGTTTCCCCAGTATTCCTCGTGTTTGTTTCGAATCCATTCCCTGGTTTGCCCTCGTGCTGTGGTTTTGGTCACTCTAAGGGCAGGTTCTGGTTCAAAGTATAGTGTGGATGATCCCTGTCTCGCTAGCTCATCCGCTTTTTCCTTGGTTTTTATTCCCGAATGTCCTGGTACCCACAGGAGAGTTACCCTGTTGCGTTCTCCCAGGACCTCCAGTTCTTTTGGGCATTCCCATGTCAGCGGATGTTTCCTTGGGTCCCTTTTGTTTTTATTCCCGAAAAGTCCTGGTACCCACAGGAGAGTTACCCTGTTGCGTTCCCCCAGGGCCTCCAGGGGTTTTTTGGGCCTTCCCATGTCAGCTTGGACGTTTCCTTGGGGTTTACAAGTGCCCCCAGTGACGCTTGGCTGTCTGTTATTATGCAGATCCGCTTGTTTTTAAAAGCCCTCCTGTTTTTTTCTTTTGTCTCGTGAGATTAGGGAAGGAAGGAAGTCGAACCAAATCTCACGACATCTCACCAAGGGGGAGGGGGATCAAAAAATCGGACGCCCCCTTTAAAGGTTACGCATTAAGTTTCCTAACGCCAAGGTATCAGGATAAAATAAATTTGAAAAAGTCAGAGGGAATTTCCTGTTTAACAGCATAATCAATAACACTAATGTAGTTAAATATAAGTAGCATTAAAAACAAATAAATAAAGTTAATTTTATTATTAATTAGCATTTTATTTTTTTTTTTTTAAAAAAAATTTAAAATAACATTCCCCAAATTAAAAGCTTTTTTTTAAAAATTAAAAAAAAATTTGTATAAAATTCGTTAGCAATTTCGTAAAAAAGGGAAAATCCACAGTAAAATTAAGTAAATAAATTACATAATTATGCTTTTAAATTTTGGGGTTTTTGGGAAAACTGTAAACTTATAAGAGTCTTTATAATAATAAGTAGGGTAATGTCGCCCATATTGAACCGCGTTTCAAATTGTGCCAAAAAAAAATTTTAAGGGGTTTTTAAAGAAAACCCACCACACCAGCATTTCCATCCCCGCGTTAATGTAAAAGTAAGGGTTTAAATTATCATTGTATGTATAAAGCTAAGAATAATAAAATATGTAAAAGACATTTAAAATTGGTATTGACGT
>JAHBCN010013100.1:0-25274 GCA_019359885.1 Listronotus oregonensis
ATTATTTTACCAAAAAAGGCCCCTTTGAGATTTTTTGTTCTTCTGAATGCCCATCGACAAAAAAGCAATACAAACTACTTTTAATAGTTCAAATGATAAATTAATTTTTACAATATCAATACGTCAAATTTATTAAAACAATTTCATTGTTTTCATAGCTTTCTTGATACTAATAGGGATTTTTTTTAATGTATTTATATTTAGGCTTAAAAATATCTAAAAAATGGTTCATCCAAATATCATCAATGTAGATATTTTGAAATCAGAAAAAAAATATTTTTATTGTAGCGCATAATATAAAAGGGTGTTCCATTTAAAAAGTTGAAGTTGCCTATATTTTTAAATTTTTTATTGCGATATTTTTTATGATAATTTCAAAAGATAATATGGAAAAAACCTACAACTTTTATATAAAACATTTTTTTGTCTTTTAAAATAAAGCCCTCGAAAAAAAAACTATAAAAATAAGTTTAAGATATTTATATTTCTTAATTTTATAAATTAAAATTAGGTTATTATTATTATTTTTTAAAAAGAACATTTTTTCGCGGATAGAAGAAACTGTCCGCAGACTAGCAAAATTTCTCCGCGGACCACTAGTGGTCCGCCGGATCAGCGGTTGAGAATAGCTGTGTTAGAGTACCTGAAACTAACTAAAGACTTAACTTAAAACTTTAAACGCGTTTTTCTCGAAACTACTTTGGTCGAAACGTTTGTCACAAAATCTCAAGTTTAAATAAACCGATTTTTTTAATTAACATAAATTATATTTTTATACCGGGTGACACAGCGGACATGTAACAGCGCATAACTTTATCATTTATTAGAACTAATATTTAAAATAAGGTCACGCTTTCAGTGACTAAATAAAACCAATTTTTTCACTTGCGGTTTAACCGGAAGTAACCCTACATTTTAAATTTTAAATGGCATCGTGTATATATTTTTAGCCTACATGATCCGTCTTAAAATTTTTAACCCTGTTTTCATTTGTCATTTCATTTAAAATGCATAAATCGATTTTTCCCCAAATTTTTAGCCATGATGTGACCATTACAAATTATTAGCATGTAAGAGGTTGAGATGTGAAGGATAGGGTGTAAAATATTTGTATTTTGTAATTTTATCTGATTAATAAGAGTTAGAATGGAGGTTAATTTTTAAAAAATTAAAAATGTTTTTTTTAACGCTTAATATCTCAAAATCAAAGAAAACCCATTTTTTTAATAATTTTAGATCAAACATTTATTATTTCACATAGTTTATCGGAACCAGAAGAATGATTTTTTTTAAACGCGAATATATTGTTTCGCAAATACGTAATTATATTAGTATAAATAAAACGCCAAGTAGGCTTTGTAACATCCTAGCATATTGCTTTTAAAAACGTTAAACAACTTTAGGGGGCCATTGATATAAAATGGCTACAAACATTTGTTTGGTGTTACAAAGCCTACTTGGCGTGTTATTTATACTAATATAATCTACGTATTTGCGAAACAATGTAGATATGTATAATTTCGCGTTTTAAATAAAAAAGTTAGTTCTTCATACTAGTTCTGATAAACTATGTGAAATATTAAATGTTTGATCTAAAGTTACATTTAATAAAAATTGGAGTTTCCTATTTTAGGTTTTGAGATATTAAGCGTTAAAAAAATACATTTCTAAAATTTTCAAAATTAACCTCTATTCCTAACTTTAATAAATTAGATAAAAATTAACAAAATCACAAATATTTTTACACCCTATTCTTCACATCCAAACGTCTTTTACATGCTGATAATTTGCAATTGTCATACCAAAGCCTACTAAAATTTACGGAAAAAAATCGATTTTGGCAGCCATTTTGAAGTGAAATGACAAGTGTGACACATGGTTAAATTGAGAATTTTAAGGCGGATCGGGTAGGCTAAAAATATATACAGGGTGCTATTTAAAATATAAAATTTAGGGTTACTTCTGGTTAAACCGGAAGAGAAAACATTGGTTTTATTTTGTCATTAAAAGCGTGACCTTATAACAGATGCAGCACCCAAATTTCAAAAATTAATTTTAATAAATAAAAAAGTTATGGGGTGTTACATGTCCGAGTGTGTCACTCGGTATATGGCTGGCCCTCTATGGCAGGAATCAACAAAAAATAAAAAATATAATTCCTTATTTTTTTGAGAAACCGCCATTTAGCGAAAATTTTTCCTGGTTCCTGCCATAATGACATTTGTACTGATAAAGAATCTACCATTTTTTTATGCTTTCGATGACCAGAAGAGAGAGAATCGTGACAAAATGGACACACTTTTTTCCCCCTCAACTGTAACTTTGAAATATGTTATTTATTTATTTATTTTCTTTTTGTGAATTTTTAAAATATAAATTAAAAAAGAATGATAAAAAAAAACGCCCGAAATTCGGGCTTTTAGACTAGAATACCCCCTTAAAACGAGTTTCTTTGCTAAAATACTAGAAGCATTTCAGTTTATTTTGCGCTTATTATTAAACCAGTGAGTATTTTCGTTTATATTATATGGTTTTTTGTTTTGTTAGATTTATATGTTTTTTATTTGAAATGACAATGTTAAATTTGTTACCTAATTGAGATTATTTTAAGGCGGAATGTAGGGTAAAAAAATGTATTAGGTCTATTTTAATTTTGTCTTAAATTTGGTTGTTTAAATTGGAAAAAGCAATTGTTTATAAAAACAAGAGCATAATTACTTTAAACTAAAAGATCTTTTAAAAATTATTTTTTAGTGTTGATATTTTGATCAGAAATTAATTTCTTGATCAATAATTAATTCTATCAAATAGATTTTTTAAAGCATGTACGATGGTAGACTTGCCACAAGAGCAATTAGACATTTAATTTTTATTTTTTTGAGGATTTTTCTCCATGTTCTTTTAGAAGATTGGCGAGTTTATAGGGGTCAATAGAGCTAAACAATCTCTATATCCCGGGACCAGGACCAAAACGGTCACATTGTCAATATATAATTTCGTCACAACAATATAGAACTTAACTATGACCTTTTACCTTATCAAAAGTGTCTCTTAAAAATACCTGGTGTGTTACAAGGAAGTTTGGGAATTTTTTTTTGGATCGAAAATTTGGACATGCAGGATCGATTCGCGAGGGTTGACAACTCTTTAACCCTTTACCGCATGAATTGAGGATATATTTTCAATGTAAATAAAACATGGATTATTTTTTTAATCATACTTTGGCATTTAATATCTCGAGGACACGGAAAAAATTGAAATTTGCAGTTATGTACCTATAAATCGATATGCGCTTTAAAAATACTCAAAGAAACTTTTGTTTTCATTTAAAAAAAACATTGATTAAGTCATATTTTAAATTGGGGACATGTGTCTAAATATTCCTTTCATAGAAAAGAGCGCTACTAAAAATACTAATTTACGGATCTGAGCATTTTTTTCAAAAAAACTCCATGTTTTTAATTTATTAAATTCATTCAAAGTGTGTGGCTAAACTACATCTTATAGTCTCAACTATATGAACTTAAAAAAAATAGCTTATACATATTTTACTGTAATTTATAATCACAAATAGTTTATGTATGTTTATTATTTTGCACGAGGTTATCTGGACAATTAGGTTAATCTAAAATTAACATTTTACTATTATAATTAATTATATAAGATTAATTATACAGGTGCGGTATTGTTTTACGTGAGCATTCGTTGACATATTTTTTCCATTTGTGATTTAAAATCTGGGACATTTTTATATTTGTAAATTAGGGATAAAAATCAGATCAAAAAGATCGTAAAACTTTATTTGTTTCGTTTTTCTTTTCTAATTTTGCAAAGAGATATAAGCAATATTGAAGGAAATATATATTTTATTTTTATGAATGATATTTGATCTAAGAATAATTTAAGACAATAAAATATACATTTAACAGAATTATGTAAGTTGTTGTGATTGTATTGAGTACTAAGATTATTTAAATATCTGGGTTTATTTTGCTATATTTTTAAAACGCACTGGAAAAGACCTGATTCTTCTTCTTTTGCAGGCAGAAGATAGTGTTTAATTTTAAATTTGATTATATATGTACAACATATGTTAAATTTGATAATTGTTAACTTACTACACAAAAGAGGTTTTCAAGTTTTTACAATGCTTCTTTGGTTTAACTTTTAAGGGTTTCTGGAAGAATGTATTTTGTATTTAGATATTATAAAATATTTAACTCAAAATGTAAGAAAGGTAAAAGAAACAGTTTTTACGGATTTTTTTTATCTCAAAAATATTTCGTTACTTTACAAATTTATAAGGCTGTGTTAGGAAGAAAAAATAAAAACTTATTTTTGACCTATGTGAAGATAAGGTCCCTTTACATGAACGGTCACATATTCAATAATATACTATTTCCTAATTTGGAGATATAAAAAAGTGACATTTTAATTTTAAATAGAACACCCCATATAGTGTTGTATATTTCAACTCTACAAAAAATTAGATATGGGAATATAATTTTTTTTCCGGGAATTACAGGGTGGCGCTTTTTCGATGGATTTTCGAGGTATTGGGACAAGAGCTAGAGCAAATCTGATGGCACGTTCTCGAGTTCGATTTTTGATCCAACTGTAAAGTTAAAAAATATTCGCTTTGGAGATAGCCCTGTATCTTCGATCAAATTTTGACGATTTCAGTACATCTCTGTACCTTGGTTGTTGCTAAAGAGAGAAAAAACTGATTAATAGCATATTTATAAAGAATTTTACATAGAATAAGGTGAAGTACCAAATATTTTTTATCGGATCCGATTTCAAAGAAACAGCCCAAAGTTGCTCTTTTAAAATGGAACACCCTGTATATTATTTGCCTGTTTGTTTTCCCATAAAATTACCTCTTTGCTAATACTAGATACGTTATATTTACTTTCAAAGAAATTGGTTATTTGTAAAAAAATCAAGAAATACTTTGAAAGATTTAAATTTTAAACACCTTGTATAAAATTAGGTATTTTAATATCACAAACTCATTTATGTTTAAGTTGATTACTTTTATAAAAATAATAAATATAATAATATTTTTAAATTATTTGCCAATTGCCCCTTTTTTAATAATTCTTAATTTTGATTTACTAAGTACGCATTTTGTTTAAAGAATCCAACTTGGCATAGAAACAAATGATCGTTGCAATATTTTGTATAATATTTAGACAACAAACAACAAATAAGATTTACGTACTGCCAGCTTGTCATGTTCTTAAATAATGATTTAAATAAAGTAAAGGTTAAAAACTTTAAAATATATAATATTGAATGTTATATTAAGAGCGAGAAAAAAAGTGCAAATGCTTTACTGATGGATTTCGCTAGATACCCAGAAAAAGGCAGCCAATTATTAATACTTTTAAAAAACGAAATGAGAACCCAGTTGCCTATGAATCGTTTAAAAAAAATAATAAAACAAAAATATGTAAATAATAAAATCATAAAAAATATTACCAAATAATAATAAAAAATAATAATAATTTAAGAAAATGTTATAAAAAGAGTGCAAAATTTAAATGCTCTGTTTAGGTTCTGAATTTCTTTTTTTTATAAATCTGTTTTTTTCACAATCTTTTTTTAAATAAATATAAAGTGTGTAGCATCAATAGATAGGTTATTTTATTAAAAAACAAATAGTTCTATAATATACAGGGTGCCTCATTTAAAAAAGGCAACTTTGGGTTATATTTTTAAAATAGAAAAATGGGTACGGCACTAGATTCTACATAAACATGCTATTCCTTATTTTTTTTCTCTATCTTTACTTACAACCAAGATAGAAAGGTGTGCTAAAATCGTCAAAATGAAAAAAACACCCTCTACCTCCGAGACGAGTCAAATTAGCAGCGATCTATTTTTACCGTTGCAGTTGTTTTAAAAATCGAAGAATGTTTCATCAGATTTACTTTGTTCCTTGTAGTTTTCCCAGTAGCCCTAAAATCCATCGATAATCCGCCACCTGTTTTTTAAATTATAGCTAAAAAACCATACATCGTGTTTTGTGTAATAATTTTCTTATTAGGTAATATTAAATTTAAGTTATTTTTGTTGTATATTTCAATTTTACATAAAATTCCAAACTTATATTAGCTATTTACATTGGTATGCCCAAAGTTAATAGCTTCGGAGTTATAAACAAAAACAGAAAATCGGAATTTTAAGATAAATCAAAATTAATTTTACGTTTTTGTCTTAACTTTTTTAAAGCTATCTAACTAATAGATGGTACCATACGGTACCAATTTGGTACCACTTATAGTTGGCACCATAGATAGCTTCTAAAAAGGTTAACGTAGAAATTAAAAATTTATTTTGCTTTATCCTAGACCGCTTTTTACTAAGTAAGTCATTAAACTTAAAAAATTTCGTTTTTTAAGTATTATAACTTAGAAACCACTAATTTTAAATATAGGAATATAAACAGCCGAAAGGTTTAAAATTTTATGTGGAATCCAAATACGCAACAATGCATATGGTGCATGTAGAATCCATATATATCTAACATAGGGTATTCCCATTAAATATATTTTTTTTGTAGCACCAGTAACTCATAAAAATCATCTTATAATTTTTCCAAAAGTATAATGGTTCATTTTATATAGGATACCCTGTACATAAATACATATTACGCATGTGCATTATCTATGTGTCTTTTAGTTCCCTGGCTGGTATTAGAAGTGTATTTTTTTGTCATTAGAAAAAAAAACTCTAATGCCATCATCTAAAACGCATATTTTTTGCTAAAACATATTTAATGATCATTCACCATGCATTTTTCCAGCATTAACTTACCAGCGATGGATGCATGCTATGACTTTATCTGCAACACGTGGCCTAATAACGACCAACTACCCACTTTCGCGTCTTTTTGTTATCTTTTTGCCAATGCCTTGCCATTAAAGAGTGCTGGCAATGCCATTAAATAAAATGTACATGGCCGGCAGCTCTAGTATTTTATTTTTTAAATAAATAAATGAAAATGACTTTCTTAAACTGAGATAAAAAAAACCCATGAAAATCTACTCGCTCCGATTTAATGTAAAATGTAATATTTAAACTTTGCCTTTGAGTGCTAATGTCTTTTTCTCTTATTTTCCAACATAAACTTGTTTGTCAATAAGACTAAAATCTTGGACCTTTATTGACAATGAAAGTCCAAGATTTTAGTGTTATTGAAACCATAACATTGTCTTACACTTTTAAAGAAACATAAACTTGTTTGTACTCAAACACAATATTTTCACACTACTTCGTACTTTTACTTAATTTAATTAATTGCTGGTCTGTATCAGTGCCACGGTGTATAGATTTGCAAGTAGTAATATCAATTGGAACAATAACTAACAATTGGTAACTATGAAAACAATTTGATAACGTACCCTATTTTTTTCACCCAATCGATTTTTATTAAGAAATCGCAAACTAATAAATCATTTTTTGATATTTGGCTAAAAGCGCTTAAATAACAACCTATTTCGATGATTCATTAATTTAATTCTTGTTAATTTTTAAGTAAAGGGTGTTACGAAAATAGTTTGATACACATTAAAATGAGTAAAGGTACGATCAATTGTTTCTTTCCAAGATTTGCACTTTTTCGATCCTCTAATGCAAATAATTTTAAAAAATATTTGGTACACTTTTGATGTGTTTAAAATAAACAGGAAATTCATAACACCCGACGAAATATTATACTCAAAAATAAATATTTCTTAGCCCCAACAATTTTTTAATTTGATAAAAAGACGTCGTTCTTATCTCAAGTTGGACAGACATGCAGGTGTCCAAATAAGTTTAAATGAAAATAATATTCTTTTGTGTTTGATAATTCTAGATATCACCTTATTTGAAAAAAACGTAAATGGATGCTTAAACGTCAATCGAACTGTACAGCCCGACAGTAAAGTGTCAAAATATATTTGAAAGGTAAAAAAATAGTCTCAAACAGGATACATATTACGTCGCAGCACTTTAATAAAGTAACTGAGCAAAAAAGGTTTTCCTGACTTGTGGCAAACTGTTTACTTAAGAATTCGCCAAAAGAATTTGTTAAAAAAGTTTGTGTTATCAATATGAGTGGCGTGTTTTATTAAAACAGTGATAAACTAGTCTTGATAAAGTAGCAATAACCTAAAACTCGTAAAGGAAAAAGTAGCTTAATTTGGCAAACATTTCTTAAGTTCTTTGACCTTACTAAATAAAACTTAAGACTTTAAATACTCGCAGCCGTGTTTGACATGACAGTTGAATGTGAGCATGTAAAATAGTAACTATTTAACCAACAAGAATAATAACGCCGATTAATCATCGAAGCCATTTAATGCACAACTTCGCAACCGTGTTAAGGGTTAAGATTATCAATTGCAAATTTAGGCCCGAGTTAATTGCAATATTTTTCTCCTAAGGATTTTGAGGTTTTAATATATTAAAGATTTTTCATTACCCGTATAACCGACTGTAACAGTAATTATTGTTTTTGTGGTACGATTTTCACGATCTTATCATGTGTTACAGATACGTATATAGTTCTCATGTATCAGAATTTAAAAATATACAATGCACAACGTATAACAATAAACAATTTAGTTATTGTTTTTATATAAGAGGTTTATTTTAGTACCTCTTATTGTGGTAAGTGAAATCAAACCAGTGGCGTAATAATGAGCTACAGGTCCCAATACCCAAGAATTGATGATGAGATTGTAGTTTAACAATTTTAGCAATAAAGGTTTTATCACTATCTTTAAATTTTATTTAAAATAATTTGAAAATAAATTATTCCAGTTCTAAAAATAATTTATTTTAAAATATACCATAAAAATAAAATCAAATTATTATGTCTTATCAAAATAATCCTAATACAAGACAAGTTTATATACGGGAAAAATATGTAAAACGATTGCAATATAGGTAAATCATGGTAAATGACATTAAAAAAGCGGAGCCAAAGATGAACATCCACAAAAGAGAAGCATTAGTTTAATGATTTGGGAAATTCTTACTTTCCTTGTCATAATAGCGAAAAATCGCACCTCGTAGTTTTTGTAAATCTTCATGTGTTGGTTACAAAGTTACAATCAAGTCCAAAGATATTAAGTGAAAATAACAAAGCTTTTGTTTTGAAAAAATATAATAGTAAAATGTTTTTTTTATTCAAGATTTGTAAAAATTTATTATTGTACTGTTACTATCTAACATTGTTAGTTATTTTACTTAGACGTAAAATTTTATTCTAATTTTTGAATTGGTTGGGTGATTAAGCAATTAAGCCTAAAAAAAGAAAATAATAATGATCTTTGACATATCGCTTATGGGTGACAAAATCTTACTGATATCAGTTCTTTTGCTGCCTTTTAAGCCTGTACCGTAGAACATTCAACAAGAAGTTTATCTAAATCAAAATATATAGGAATATTTTTTTTTCTTTTTTATTTTGGTTTAATAAATATTCGTAATTTTCCCTGTCTTGCCTCAAATTCGAGAAAACCCATTCATTACAAGTCTCTAGACCCCATTAATAGTTAACTTTAGTTGAAAATTGAAATTAAATTATTAAAGTATTTTTAATGGCAGCAAACCACCACTATCATCTTTAAAAATAAGTGCATAGAACCTAAAAAACCAAAATTCGTAAAAAGATCAGCTTTTTTCTGTTTTTTATATAAAAAAATGTAAAAATAGTAATTTTTCACTTAAAGTGAAAACTTTTATATTAATTGTAATATAATTGCAATGCTGTCAATAGGACTTAAAAAAAAATCAAAAACAATCAAAATGGTTTTTTGCAAATCCTTATTGGTTCATTTTCCGCAGAGAAAAAAAAGCTGTAGAAATACGAACGCCTGTGTGGTACATTTCCCCTGCTTCGACCTCCACTAATCTGTCCCAAGTTTTTCACACTTTTCGCCAAATTTATATGAAAATCAAAGATATACAAAAATAGAATATGACGTTTAATAAAATCCGTTCATTACATTTAAACCGGACACTTACAGTTAATGCGCTTAAGCGTCCAAAATATCACTGCAAAATATTTAAACTGCGATTTTAAAAAACCACATATTGGACAGCGTCCGCCTTTTGCCGGTTTAAACATTGTTATAAATAATTATATTCCAAAAATTACCTTTTTAACTTTAAAAGGCTTTAAGTTATACATTTTTAAAAAATTTGTCAATTGTAGCGGTTTCCTATTTTTCTCTGCGTAAAATGCACCAATTAGAATTAGCAACAACCATTTTTTTGTTTTTTGATTCTTTACAAAAGTCCTATTGGCAGTATCGATATTAAATTACAATTAAGTTAAAATTGCTCATTCTAAAAGAAGAAATGACTGTTTTTGGCACTTATTTATATATAAATAATAAAGAAAAGCTAACTTTTGTACGGATTTTGGTATTTTAGGTTAGGTCTGGTTACTGGCACTTTTTTTAAGAGATAGTACTAGTGGTTTGCTGTTAAATTTTAATTACAAAAAGAATCTCTATAAACTGTGCTATAAGGTATCTCGGTATCTTTCATGCCAGAACTGTAAAATATCCAAAGGAAAACAACCAAGAACATTATTTATACATAACGATTTTTGTATGAGTTAAAAAATATTTAAGCCATCCATATTATTTTCATTTTAGTTTTCTAAATTTCTAAATTTGTGTGATTTGCTCAGTAAGCGTAGCCTAGGTTTTAAATAAAGGAAAAATGAGCGCGTTAATTGGAAAAATGGGATAAGTCAAAAAATATGCAATTTAAGTTTAGGAATAATTAAAATAATAATTTATATTTTTCTTTGAAACATTTTGGCAACCCTGAGAGCTTTTACTATAGAGCTGTTCGTCTTATTGATGATCACACACTTACAGTAAAGCTTCCTTCTCTTGCCCACTGACAAGCTAAGGGGGATCTGTCCCGGTTTTATAAGTATTTTTACGGCTTCTGCTTCGAAGAGTTGGTCATTATAGATCGTCCTTTGGCAGCTCCCAACAGAGCAACACGTAGTGTCACTTTTATGCATCCCTTTACAGTCCAACTTGAGAGGCTCCGAACCTTCCACTTTATTCGTTCATTCATCCCTAGAGCGTCCAGAAACTTGCTAACCGCAAAAGCTTTCCCTTTTCCTTCAAATCTCCAAATATTTACGTCTTGTGTGATTAAACTCTTTTTTACTACACTTCAGACACCCTGGGTACATTAGTACTTAGGCCTCAACCTTCGTGGACTGTCCTAAGATAAAAAAAAATAAAAAAGTTCCCAGAATCGCCAAAATGTTTTAAAGAAAAATTGAAATTATTTTAAATATTGTTTAAACATAACACATCGTAATAATAAAAAATAAATGAGGACTTGAAATCAATAATGTGCTAAGTGCCAAAAAGTAAGTTTTGAGATATTAATTATTTTTTAAATTCTGAAGGAAATTTTTAAATCACTTCCCATAAGAAAATAGTTGCATTTCTTTACTAGTGTGTGGATAAAAAAAAATCTAAAAAAATGCTACAACGAGTTAAGTACCTGCAGTATATAGGTAAAAAAATGCCAAAAAACTCAAACTTTTTGTTAGTTGTAAGTGTTTATTGTGAAAATAAAATAAATCCTAAATATTATTTAACTTAAGTACATATTTGCAATAGGTTTTAACTTTTAATAGAAAAACTCTCTATTTTCTGGTTTTAGAAATGGAAGCGTTTGTCGAAGATCCTTTTTCTATTCAACTGGGATCTTATTCTCACAAACTAGGGAAGGCAAATCCATCTTTTTGAATGTGATTACTTTTACACCCTTTTTTAGAACTTTCGAAAAGGTCCAGGCTTCATTGTCGTTAAAAGTAGTCGTAGTTTGCACGACGCCGGGCTTGTCTTTTTTAATTTGAATCTAAGAACATTTTCAAATCTGAAGATTTTCTGTGTTGATGTAAATGTCTGCTACTTTTTTAAAATCGTTAAAATTTTCAGGCTGTAATAGAGTGACTGTGAAGGGGTTGTTTGGTGTTGCTGTGACTATGAGTCCATTGATACATCACACGTTTCGACCCTTTTACGCTTTTTAATATGGGCGAAATCTCTGTTACAGGAGAGAAAGAAATGTCCGGACACTAGGTACTTATGATTAATCTTGTAAACTTTACCTGTAAGTAACTGTCAAATAAATCCACAGAAATAAAAACATTTTGTTTTTATTTTGCCCAATGCAGTTATCAGACCAAATAGTAAGTTTACGTTTTTCGGTGGGATTCGAAATCAATGCTTTAAAAAGGCAGGAAGTGATTTCATTACCACCGCGCCCCTCATACCTTCATGCCACAAAAACATGTGTCCCTTGTTATTATCACCAAAATGTACACACATATTGTAACAGGATAGTTGACGTGAATAAAACATCTGGCTGTGTGTCAAAGAAGCCAGGGATAGAACTTGTTCTAGATCCATGTATAAGGGTACAGGAAAACTGGGAGGGAGCTGTGATGATGTAGTGTCTTGTTTTATTTTTGCCTTTCCTTCTTGGCTTTCTTGTGGTGAAGTTCTAACAGGACTTTGGATTTGGTATCACAAGGTTTTGCCGCCATTTCTGCTGATAGCATTTTGAGTGTAAACAACCCAATTAACTCCCTATAAACTAACGGTCGTTCCATCACGTTATTCCATCACAAAGCGCTGGCTGATACCACATCCATTTGTCGGATTTTTTTTTACTTGTTAGAATTGATCGAGGCACATTGCGCGTCTACAGGTTGTTGGGCATGGTACTTAGCACGCCATTCAGGAATTAACTCATTTTTCGATATTTTGGCACTTAGCACGTTATTGGTTTTAAGTCCTCATATATTTAAATAGTTTTTACTTTTTTTAAAGTAAAACCTATTTTTGACCATAACAACATGTGGGCAACAGTCTTATTTTTTATTTACTTAATCTAAGTTTGCTATTACAGGTATGACATAAACCTCATAAATATTGGCAGTTATTTCCTCATGAACACGTTACTTTGTCGGTCGTATCGTCACCTTTGTGCATACTAATTATTATTAAAAATGAATCTATATACTACACACCACTTTTAGCCTAGACAAACCGTTAGAAATGTAAATAATTACTTATGAATATTATTCTTTAGAAAATAAAACATAATATCAAATTAAAAACTACAATTGCCTAAAATTGCATTGGTCTCGATATATTTATTGATATACAATTTGGTGGGTTTATTGTTTATTACTCTGTAGTAATTAGTTGGCAACATCAACTATTTTATTCTTATTACAATAGAAAAAATACATGGTAACAGTGCTACAAGCAGGGTCTAATTTGAGACACATAAAGAGTACTGAATACAATGTTAATTAGAAGGGCTTGAAAAAGTAATCGTCTCTTTGAAGTTGGTGTGGCATGGACAGGGTATGATTGTGCCAATTAATGTTATTCGAAGAGGTAATGCCCATAAGGTTTAAATAACTTTTTGTTCTGCAGAACTTAGTCGGTCATGAGTAGACATTAAGTATTGGCGCACATTTATTGCGACAGCACATGAATTTTAAAGCGCTGAACTAGACAAGATTTCTGGTGTCCAAACCAGTATTTATTGAAGGTTAGGTAAAAGATATAATTATTACATTATCTTTCGTCTACTTTTCAAATGAATATTAAAGACTGGCTTGAGAAACTGATTATTTAAATGAAGAGGTACTACGTACTACCATCAAATGGTATTGATTGTAAAGAAAAAAGGTTGCTAGTACTAAGTCCTGAGGTGCCCCAGCATTAACTTGGTGAAAGCTAAAAGAGTGACCATCTACAATAATTAATACTCGTATATGTACGTCGATTAGAAAAGAAACTGGAGAGCCAAGAACAAAGTTTAGATTAAAAAATTAGGTTTGTTTAGAAGCGCATCACTCCAGGCCTGATCAAAAGCTTTAGAAATGTCAAGATCAACGACTTGAGATTCGCCAAGGAACTCAAGTAAGAAACGAAAAATAAGAGAAGGTATGCGGTGGTTTTTTTTTTGTGACGGACTCTATACTATTTCATGTGTACTTTTGTGTTTTTTCCAAATACTTTATAATTTTTGATGATTTGTTTCATTAACTTGCAAACAATTGAGACAAAAGATATAGCCCTATAATTAAAAGGAAGAGTTTCTAATTCTTTATTGTAAAAATGTTGCACACGTGTAGCCCCTTAGCTCCGTGTCATAGTTAAAATGGGTGCAAATTTTGGAGTACACTTTTTTAAGATGATGGTGGGCGTGCCATCTAGCCCAGAAGATTTCTTGCTATTAAAAGATGAAATAATAGGTACGCTTGTTCTGCTTGATCTTAAGCATGATTTCTAATATTTTATGAGAAATGGAATGTTGCAAAAAGCAAGTTAATAGCAATATCAAGGGTGGAATAGAAAAAATATTAATTTGGAGAGAACTCGGCTTTTCCCTTCTAGCTGCAAAGGTAAGTTGTGGTTATTGTATGTTTTAACAAATATGTTTGGCAAAAGATCAAAGAGATAGCAACTCGGACTATATGTTTTATGTAATTGTTGAATAATTAATGTTTTGGTTCGATAAGGGTTTGTTGATTTTCGAGTCTAGGATTTGGAAGAACTTTTATGTAGGCTTGTATTTTAAAGAATAAGGTTAGTGGTTAGTAATTTGTAAATATACTTCAGAGAAATCGTGTGAAAACAGGTAGAATCCCAAGAATAGGTGGCAATGAAATCTTTCAGACCATCCCAGCCAGATAAATTAAAGTGCTAGATGGTGCGTGGCGGTATGCATTCTCTTACAGAATGTACAGAGTATGACACAGTTACCAAGTCCTGATCTGAGTTTAATGTCCTGGAGGCATGATTTACCGTAAATTCTAAAACTTTAAATTATTTATATATACATATACCTATATAATATATATAATACACCCAGTACAGCAATCATATATATTTTTAGACACTATTTGTCAATATACAAAAAATATTTTTAAATTTCGACCTTAGATTTATAATTAGTGACTACCAAAACCCTTGAGTATTTTTAGTGTTTTCCAATTTTGATACGCGCCATTTTGGATCCGCCATCTTGGATTAGGCATTCTGGATTTTAAATTTTGACCTCAGATTCGTGATATATACCACGAGAACCCCTAAGTAAAATGTTTCATCTATATTTCCCGAATTTTAAGTGTTTTTCCATTTTAATACCCGCCATTTTGAATCTGCTATTTTGGTTTTAGATTTTTTTAAATTTCGACCCTATGTATGTGATTGGTGACCCCGAAAACCCTCGAGCCAAAATATCTAGTAAAAATAGGTTTTACCCAAAGACTCAAAATTTCAGTTGCCACTTTTTAAAATTAGGGCACAATTTAAAAAAATATATTTAAAAACGGGCTTCGGCGTTCTGTAGCCATTTTTGAAACAGTCTAACTCGTATCATGCCACTGTGCGACGCCCGGATTTGTTGACGCAAAACGCAACGCAACTGCGATGTATTCGATGAAAATAATATACCGTCCTAATGTTACTTCCGTTTGTCGGCCTGTTACGTAAAGTGAATCTAAAACCGGTTGGCTGCAAACGAGAAGCGAGAGACTGAATAAACGACGCGGAGGGTTCGGCAACTCGATTCTCGGTCCGCAAACGATCGCTTTCTGATTACAGCGCCAGTTGCTTTGCGATACTGAAAGTCGTTACGTCGAGTCTCCGTAATGTCTGGTTTAAAAATAATCATTACCGAGCAACAATTTAGTCTGAAGCTGGTGAAAGCTATAGAAAAGTATCCTTGTTTATATAATCATACATTATCAGAATATTCCAGAAAAGATGTGACGGAACAAGCTTGGCTAAAAGTAGCAAAAGAAGTGGATGTATCGGGTAAGTATCTAGCTATAAAGAGAATTGTTAGTATAACAAATTAACTTTATATTTGTAAATTATGGAGAATTAGTCTAACAAACAGCCAGTGTTACCAAGAGAAACACATTAGTAGCACAAGGTTTGCTTTTTTAACCCTAAAATAAGTTTGTATTTAACTAGTGCAGAAAATTACGCTTTTTTGCACGCTAGTATCGTTGACTAAAGCTCGGTGATCAGTTCTACAATTGTCAAACTGCCTGATGAGTCAACTATTTCAATATGTTAAACCTTTTTCATAACAAACACCCTAGTATACAGGGTGCTCAAAAAAGTTGGATTCGTTGGTACAAAAATGGATTCGTTTTTACTTTTGAGATATTAAAAAAAAGTGTTCGGTAATTAATGGTGCATGTCGAATGAACTAAAAAACAATTTGTCATTTGGTACGTGACTGCTGTTATGCAACAACTGTGACAATTGAAACACATAAATTTTAAAAATGTGATATTAAATGTGAAAATGTGAGGTTAGGAGTAAAAAAGTTGGTAAATGGTAATTTACCAAATTTAAAAAAATATATTTAAACATTTAAGAAATTATGATTTTTGTGGCGTACTCTCTTTATATATCAGAGTGTTAAGCTTTTGTCACTTTTTGATTAGCACCTATTGCATGATTTTAAATGAAAAGAAATGAATTAATTATTTTTATCATTGATGATTTAGAAAAAAATACGGTAGGCGTGATGATTTACTTGTAGTCGGAGAACTGGTGGATATTTTATAGTAGGTATTTGAGAGATTTACGGCCGAGTGATGATCGCGTTGTTAAATTTAGCAGTGGACTTAGCAATTGTTAAGAGTTAACAACGGTTTAGAATGTTTAACAAAACGTCATTGTCAATGATTTTAGTAGGCAACCTGTCAAAATCTGACATTTTGTTAAACATTCTAAACCATTATTAACTTAGCAATTGTTAAAAGTTAACAACGGTTTAGAATGTTTAACAAAATGTCAGATTTTGACAGGTTGCCTACTAAAATAATTGAATAACACTAACAATGACGTTTTGTTAAACATTCTAAACCGTTGTTAACTTTTAACCATTGCTAAGTCCATTGCTAAATTTAACAACGCGATCATCACTCGGCCGTATGAATAATAATTGTACAATGGTTCTTTTATAATATTAACCGCCCTTTAAATGTTAACAAGGCAATATTTATATATATTTATTATAATATGTGGTAATAGTAGAATTTAATATATAAAATGGATATACTCATCTATAAGTATAGTGTTTATAAGAATAATATTAAGTATTTCATTATTGTAGAAGTAAAGCTATGTTCAATTGTCAACTACCAAAATTTATTTATTTTAAATATATCATATATTCATAACATATTTTGATACAGAAGGATGAAGTTTAACAGAATAAAACTGTAAGTCCATAAAGTAAGTATGCGCATCAATTTGAACTAATAGTTTTTTTTGTGGGAATTACGGGCGTAATATATCTTCTGAGTAAAAAACTTCAGCAAGTGAGTTCTTCAAAACATGTACGCTGCATTTACTACTTTATTTGTTAGCATTACCACCTATGAAGATATTCAACATAATTTTTTGAAAAGCGGCATATAGATATTTATATAGTTCTATTGAACATGCCAAAAATTTCAGTTTTCACAATACATTGATTATATATTTAATGAGATAATCGAAAAAAACAAAAAAAGTGAGCCATACAATGTACAAGAATTAAAATATAATAACTTTTATGACTTAAGCTGATTTAAATGCAATCGAACTCAAGTTGAGTGATGCTTGCTTAGTCATATTACAGTTAGCATTTACAATTCAAATTTTTCCCATTGTAAATGCTAACGTGCCACCATATGAAAGCAAAGCCAATACCACCTCAACTTGAGTTCGAATTGCAGCTTAAAAGGCTTTGACTGAAAGTTTAATTAGAAAAAAAATAAAGACACAGAAGAAAAAACCGTCAATTATTATTATTAAAACTTTGAGATATTCAAAAGAAAATCCTGGAATAATTGAATTCAAATATATGCATTCAGATACAAAGTACAGATGCATTAACGTTTTTGGAAGGGGGAAAACCAGCGTTTCCAAAGTACTTAAACAAACTGTATAGCCAGCACTTACCAATAAGTGAAAAGAAAAAAGATCTATTAAAATTGTGCCAAAATCAAATAATACCCACCGAATTCCATGGATGGTACCAGTCCCTACCTACCTCTAAAATTACTAATTGTTTCATGAAGAAGACAGCAGATGATGATAATTCTTAATATTTTTTTAAAAAATATAACAAAACAAAAAAACTGTAAGTCAACATGTTTTTAAAAAGATATTAAAAAAATGTTATTATATACGTGTTTTACTGTAAACAATCTTTAAAAGAAAGCAAATACATTTCTATATATATACAAAATAACCTATTACCAAAAACAAATAATTTACAAGTTAATTAATTCTTTAATTATTTTTCTATAATAGCTCTCATACTTAAACGATTCTGTTTACCCACGAAAATATTATATATATATATATATATATATATATATATATATATATATATATATATATATATATATATATATATATATATATATATATATATATATATATATATATATATCAAAGGAACTATTGTTAAAGAGACTAGTGTTCCTTAAACATCGATAGTACAAACTATCAATAGTTATCGATATAATTATAAAAAATATCTATAGTATCGATACTATCGACTTTTGAGTAATTCCTAAAATAAAAAAAAATCATGGAATTTGAACACCTCAATATTCAGTTCCTGTTTGACCTCCGAAAAGTGAAGTTCGCGCGATAATAGAACTACATAGTTTTTTTCCGGGAAGGCGGTTGAAGGAGCCGTATCGAGTGTTTTCACCCATGGAGATCAAAGAAAAACTCACGCCAAACGATGGAGTTCTTCTTCTGGGGCTAAGCGCTGTGAACGAAGATTCCTATACCTGTTACTTTTTGTGAGGCCAACGCACGAGGGATTTTCCTCATGGCGAAAGATGGATGCGCGCACAGCAGGATGTGACAGTTACTGAGAGAAAGCGGTTATACGTAATACCAGTAGCAATCCTTGGTCGGATCGCCATTGTTTGTGCCTTGCATTGATAATCTTTATTTAAGAAGTACAATTTTGGGAAAAATTCGGATTTCTGGGGGCTTAGAGCCCGATTATCCAGAAATTCTAAATACGAAGCCTGGGAAAGCTCACGTTCTTCGGAACGTGTGTCTGGAAAGGGGAGAGCTGGCATATTAATTTCATAGAGATAGAAGCCAAAAAAAGCAATTTAATTTCAACACCTCAATATTTTGATTTTTATTGTTATGGTATATTCTAACAAAAATTAAAAGTAAGTAAAGGAAGAAGTTTGATACAAACAATCTAAATGTAAATAAATACCAGTAAGAGGAAGACAGAAGACACCTTAAAAAATAAAAAGTAAACAAAGTTCGACATAAATTCGGGTAATTCCCATTTTGATTCCACAAATACAGGTTAGAATACTGTTATGTTTTTAAAGTTACGTAATTTAACTTCTTTCTCTCTCTACTAGAGGGCGATAATAACCTATACCGTAGATACAATTTTAATTTTTCGATGTAGTATAATATAGAGTTCTCGATATATTTTTCGATAGTACGTCTACATCGATAGTACCGATGCACATGTACTATCGATACTTTCGATGTTTAAGGAAAATTTAGGCACTTTTATTTGTTGAACACACGGTACGTTGAGGTGCAAGAGAAAGCGTAGGTAAATCGCCTGCTGTTCCAGCTAAATGACGTGATTCAAATTGACGTGGATACAAAATTAGTTAAATTAGTCACCACAGAATAAATGAAAAGGGTTTAATTTACTGACTTATATTAAGCATGCAGAGATAAACACAATTTACTATAACCTTTTTTATTTATAAGTAAATAGATGATAAAAAAATAAGTACTTATATCTGCTTTAAAAATCATTTTATACAGATCTGGCAAACTTTTAGACCTAATTAAATGATCGGGATTTATTTTAAATTTAAAAGTTGTAAAATTTCAGGATGCTTTTTTTAAATTTTGCGAAATTAAAAATTCAGGGGTTGGTTTAGCCCCTACCCTTTAGCCAGGGCTGCATTTTTGTAATAAGATATTATAAAAGAACCATTATACAAGTTTTCATAGTGCCTCAAATAAGTACTCTTAAATGTCTACCAGCTCTCGTAAGAATATACTTGATAGGGGTACTTTCAATACATTGGTTCAATAAAAAAAAGAATTAGTATAATCTTGAATTGAAGTTAAATAATAAAGTTACCTTTTATTGCAGGTTATAATTCCTCTGTTGTCATTTTAAAAAAATGTTAACAAGATATTAAAGACTGCCTTGAAATTTAAAAACCAATTATTTTGTTAACTTACCATTGTATTTTTAACCACAACTAACCACTATCAAGTATTTGCTTTACGATACAGGGCATTAACACACGTAAAGCATCACGTCTACAGCAGTTTTAAAACTTTCTGGTATATCATTAATAATAAAAAATTAATTTATTTGTTTTCACTAAGAAACAACAAATTATTTGTAGTGACAAAAACAAAAAAATTATATTGTGTAAACTCAGTATGTCGCAAAAATCACAACTTCCTGAATGTTCTCTTTTTATTTAGTTAATAAGCCTAGTATTTTATTTCTTAACCTCACATTTCATAACACATTTTTCAGTTTTGTCGCCATAACGTCACGTCAGTCACGTTACAAGTGTTAAAATGTTTTTTTTTTTGGTTATTCGACATGCACAATTATAACGGATTTTTATTTAACATCTAAGTTACAAAAAGTATGCTCATTTGTTTAAACTTTTTTGACCACCCTGTTTAATTAGCTTGTTAACAATTATTGTTCGTATCGTTAGTATATTTAAATTATTTGGCAGAAATTAAATAAGAAAATAAAGCGGCAATGTCCAAGTATTTTTGTAAAAGCTGCTATATCAAATATTTTTTAACACAAACAATTAGGATAGAATAAGTAATTTTTGTAGATTAACATTTACAAAAAAATTTTCAGAATTGTTCTTTACCCGAGTGCTGTATGCACGTTATTTTTTTAATTAATATTAATTAAAATATTTTCATTAAATTGACAAGCGAATATAGATTGTTTAAGTCGTTTTTATTTTAATTACATACAATAACGTAATTTTTTATTGTAGTGTCAATATGTAAAGCTAAGTGGAAGAATCTAAGAACAGTATTTGTAAGAAAAATGAAAACAGAAAAAACAAAGAAACCTTATTACTTAGGCGAGAAGATGAAATTTATACTTCCATTTTTAAAACCAACTTTAAATCTTCCCACACACGAAAATGTATCTTCACCACCACAATCACTGACAAATGATACTAATCAAGATATAGATTATGGTAATGCTGAAAATCAAACAGACAATATTGAACAATTTGAAGAAGAAATAAGCACTATAGAAGAACCAATTGGAGAACCAATATTTTTACAACAAAATGCTGAGAAAGTTGCTGTAAATAAAGGATATAAACGTAAATGTACAATTACGGATGTAGACAGTTCTGCTGATTTTTATAATTATCGCACCAATAACATAGAAGAAGAGGATTATAAGAAAATGTTTTTATTAAGTTTACTTCCAGAACTTTACCTTATGAATGGTCAGCAGATGAGACAATTTAAGAGAAAAGTATTACATGTTATTGACGAGATTTTAGAACAAAGACCATTATCTGCATTATCTGCAACATCATCATTTCATAATGAAATTGAAGACTATAGCGAACATTCACAAACAACTAACATAAAACATGAACAACTTTAAGTTCTACTACTTTTACATTTAGGTTTAGTCGCATGTTTGTAAATATTACAGTGTATAATAATAAAATAAATAATGTTTTGTAATTTCTTATGTTAATCATTTTTTATTGTTATTTTTTTACATTTTCAATTATTCGGCAAACTTAAAAAAAGGCTGTAAGAGAGCAATGAGAAGTAATTAATTTTTCTTATATAAAAAGAGAAGTAACCACGATAATATTCTATTGTAGACGTTGTAAATCCTAATATAAATTGACAGTACCTTCTGTTTTTTATACAGGGTGTCCCAGAAGTAATGGGACACAGAGCAACAGCAGATTCCTTGGGTCGAAATAATGCAATTTACGTCAACTTGCCTTATCCGAAAGTTGATAATAACGAAGATACAACTTTTTTTAAGCTTAGTATATTGACCTGTTTATTGCGTCAAAAATGTATACTTCATTTAGGTCTTCAGGAGAATTGTTTTCGAGATAAACGCACTTTAAAGGACTCCGCAATTTTCTTATGGAAAATGGGTTTCGGCCAATTGTTTTCAAACTGTGCAAAGTAATAGTTTTCAACACGCTGATTAAAAGTTACCACGGGCACAAAACCCAAAAACCCCTCTAACCCCCCAAAAATCAGCCTTAAAGATCACTAAGGATTTGGAGACCTTTAAGGGCGATTTTGGGAGGGTTAGAGGGATTTTCGGGTTTTGTGCTCGTGAAAACTTTTAATCAGCATGTTGAAAAGTATTACTTTGAAAAGTTTGAAAGCAATTGGCCAAAATTGCAGGGTTTTTTAAAGTGCGTTTATCTCGAAAACAGTTGCTCCTGGAGACCTAAATGATATACATTTTTTATTAAACAGATCTATGTACTAAGCTTAAAAAAAGTTATGCATCTTAAACAAGTGGGGTAAGCCGTAGCTGGCGCCCTCTACTAGCTATATTAAAAATATATCCAAATTTAAATTTTTCGCCTTAAAAAAACTTCAAATCCCCAATTTCGTACTTCTATTTCACTTAGTTAAGAAATTATTACGAAAAAACGAAAACAACTTTGGGATAAGGCAAGTTAACGTTAATTGCATTATTTGGACCTAAGGAATCTGCTGTTGCTCTGTGTCCCATTACTTTTGGGACATCCTGCATATGTTTAACCTAACTGGCCTCTAAAATATTTGTATTAATAATTTTATTATTGTGGGAGTAAGGATGAAATTACTTTATAGGCCAGTTAGTGCGCCCACACCCCCGTGGCGGCGCGACCGCTTGACCCATTTCCCATCATGCATAGGCCTTTTCATCACAATTTTTTTTGTGCGCATGCGTCAGTATCAGCCATACTATTTTTTGTAACAAGCATGTTAAAGGGCCTGTAAAAACATAATTAAAATAAAAAAAAATACTAAAGAAAGTATTGTTATTGAAGAAAAGAGATACGATAATAAAGAAAAAAGTGCCTTAGTTAGCAAATAAGTTTTTTTAATCGATTATTATTATGATATCAGTACGAAAAAGAACAACGAAGCGGTGCTGTTATGGAGTATGTAAGAGTGATACACGCTATACATCATTTAAATACAATACATATTATTTTATAAATTTTGTGGTAGGCCTAATTAGAATAAAATTATAGATACTTTTTGTATAGTAAAGAAGTAATGATGCCTAACCTCTCAATCAGCTCACTTCTTTTTCCTTTTTGAGGACGCCCATGACATTTGAGCCACCTTTTTAATTGCGTACAATTATGGGGACTGGGACAAGTCATGGAGACATTTTATTGTCTGAATTACTTTTGAATGATGGCAACTCGTTCCGCAATTTTGTGAGATTAACAAAATCTTATTTCGGAGAACTTTTTTGTTTGGTAGCCCCCAAGATCTCCAAAAAGAATACAAACTATCATGCTGTTATTCCACCAACAATACGATTGGCGGTTACACTTCGACATTTAGTGACGGGCGATTCGTTTACTAGTTTAATGTATTTGTTTAAAAAATCGAAGCAATCAATATTTTCAATTGTACCCGAAGTTTGCGAAGCCATTATTGAAATTCTTATAAATTGTGTTCCGAAATTGTACCAGCTCCACTTTTACTTTTCTCCTCCATTTTCTTTTATTCTCGGCTAAATTAAGTTTTTAGGGACTTAATTTTTCTAGATATTTCATCTATATTCCCTCTAAAATGCGAAGCAGTGTTTGACATATCATCGTATTTTTTATTTCTGTCACGGTATTCCTTCGACTTAATGTACCACAATGCGGGAGCAGCTCTCAGCATTTCAATTAGCTCTACCACTAGCTCTTTTGTCCATATCATGTTTACTATGAAAGATAGACTTCGAATTACTATAATACTAATAAAATATGCGGAAATAAACAACGTACCTACCAACCTATAAAGTTTCACAACTGATTCTACGCTACTTGTTGACAAGTTGAAGTTAACAACACCGTACACATTGAGCGATGTTTTCCATTTGAGATAGAAAACACGGATACAAGCAACAGTCAACAAATTTCTTTGATATTTTGCCGCACGATGTTGTCAAGTATCCATCAACTTGTGGCTAGTTGACGGGATACATGTTGACAACACCAATATCCAACAGGTTGCCAACATTTTGTTGGCCGGTTTGTACTTACGTTAAAGGTTAGTGCAAACTATACAACAAAATGTTGGCAACACGTTGTCGGCTATGGCCAACATATTTATTGCATACAGTTACTTGTATCTGGAGATATGTTTTTAACAATGTTGCGCGTCCAATCCAAACTCAATGTTGAATTAAAAATGGAAGAGACTGTTGCTGCTGGTGTTAGTGCTGCTTTTTTCATAATAGCTGACCATTTCCAAAAGCAAAAAGGAAGGTGGTGGCAGAAAGTTTTTAAGAACTGGGATAAGTCATGTCCCACAGTGCGGGAGCAGCTCTCAGCAGATACAAGCAACAGTCAACAAATTTCTTTGATATCTTGCCGCACGATATTGCCTAGTATCCATCAACTTGTGGCTAGTTGACGGGATACATGTTGACGACACCAATATCAACAGGTTGCCAACATTTTGTTGGCCGGTTTGTACTTACCTTAACTCATCAAAATTTTGGGGCAATTCCCAAGGGAGTAGAAACTTAAAATTTGATTTGTTAGTAGATTTTAGGACACAAGTAAAGGAAATTCTGAAAACTGTATCTGATCTTCACTGGAAACGCCCTGAAACAACCGCAGTAATATCGTATTTTAAGGGGGTATTTCAGAAGTTTGTAATCTGATCGTATCTGAGTTTCTGAGGTCATAAGAATCTAAAATAACGACAGGATTTTAATTAAACAAAGAAAACTGCAACATTAGTTATCTTTTGCCATTTACTTGTAAAATATTTGGGCTTAATTTTAAACGCTTGTAAGTCTGGAACGGCTGGACCAACTTTTTAAAAACAAAGCTATGTTACGTAAAGAATCTTGGACTTCCATTGTCTTTATTTGTTAATTGTTACACAACGTTTCCGTTAGTGATG
>JAHBCN010013101.1:0-25297 GCA_019359885.1 Listronotus oregonensis
AGAACTCAAACCCAATGATGTTTGCACTTTTTAAAAAAAAATCAGTTTAATTTTTCCCAAGCCCCCAAAAAAATTTTGTCCCTCTCTAAATATGGTTTGTTAAAAAAATTCCATTAATATAAATTTTGAATAAGTAATACATTATTTTTTTGGGGAACTTAATACCCTAAAATACTTTTAAAAAAAAAGGGCCCTTTAAAAAAAGGTGGCGCTCAAAGACAATCGTCGGTGTATAAATTAATAACACTTTTGTGAACATGAAAAAGAATAAAATGAAAAATTTTTTTTTGTTACATCGATTAAATAAAGTCATAAAAAATAAAAACGAAATTGGAATAATGGTTTTTTTCCAAAGTAAGTATTCAAAAATTTTAAAGTTCAAGGTGGCATTTTGTTTAAATCATATTAATTTTTCCCTTCATTTAACCATATCTCTTTAATTTCCAAAAACCCTAATGTGACTCAATTTTGGGGTTACCCTAAATTTACCTTGATTTTTAATAAAAAGGCTAATTTTTCCTCGGGGTTTTGGTATTCAACCTTTTGTCTGGCTGGACTTTATATCGTCTTTTATTAAGTCAAAAAAAAAACTAAACTCGCTTTATTCACTCTAAAATATTTTCTAAATTTTACTTCATCCTGTGTCAGATTATTTATTAATGTAGTATAAAACCCCTCTTTTTTTTGCTGAAATTTGGATTTATAGAGGCATTGTTTTTAGTTGGCTAATTGTAATATATTTCGTCACCCTCTTCCCCCTTTTTAAAATTAAATATATTTAGATCACCCATCCGACTCTTCCAAAGATTTTCCCCCTTTCACAAAATTTTTTGCTATCGCGGTTTGAGCCCTTTAAGCCCCCCGATTAAAGGGGGCCACGTTTGCATTGGTTAGTCCATGCGACGGCCGCGTGGAAGGAACCACACCTTAACTCCAAACACCCTGCGATTTTGCATTCTCATAGTCACCTTAGCAAATTGGTTATTAATGATGCTTATTGGAAAACCCTACACGGCGGAAACCAACCAACATTAGCATACATTCGGCAAATGTACTGGATCGTCAATGGGAAAAGAACAGTCAAAACTAACATTGGAAAATGCATAAAGTGTATTCGATTCAAGGCCCAGACAGCCGAGCAATTAATGGGACTACTTCCGACATCACGAGTTACACCATCACAACCATTTTCCCACTTTGGAGTTGACTACGCTGGACCATTACAAATCAAGACATCCAAGGGCAGAGGCAAAAGTTACGAAGGTCCACATTGTCTTTTGACAAAAGTTCATTGGGCCTTGGTCTCTCTTTCTTAGAAAAAAAAACTCAAAAAAGATACCTGATTTGTTCGTTTTATACTTTTTAAAAGCGACACTTCTTTCTGTATTATAACAATTGACTAGCTTGGTTTGGTGCACGCCACAAAAGCGCGGGCGGCGGCGGGGGCAGTCCCAATTCCCCCGCTCCCCGCACTGCGGCGGACTGAGCAACTATCGTTTTCTACAATCGGCGCGGTGCATGTAATTTTTTTCTGTTGGACAAGTAAGATGGATATGAATGGGGGGGTCCGGACCCCCTAAACCCCCCCTTATATACGTCCGTGGTCTCATGCATCCGATTTCCGACGATCCGATCATCCGAAAGTATTTTGATTGGTCAGAACATTGTGGCGCCACATGTTCTGACCAATCAAAATACTTTCGGAGACTCCGGCTTTAGTCTACAACCTTTTTTTCTCGCTCTGCGTGCTGATTGGTTGGCCCCTCCTCGGCGACTAATAAATACGCGGAGCGAGAGCGATAGGTTGAATACTTATCACGCTTTTTCCCTTCCGCTCACCATTCACACGGCCGAGTGGCAAGGCTGCCTCTAGTAGGTAAATGCTTGAAGAAAAAACATACCTGAGATAATTAAGGTTTAAAAAAAAATTGATTACCTTTTAAAATATTGAAGAAAATTATAAGTAAAACGAGATTATATCATACGCAGTATATCTTTTTTAATCCGGACAATTAAATGTAAGAGGCTTATCCGAATAAGTGAAATGTTCGGATTACTGAAAAAAAAAGACTAAAAGTGCATAACTGCATAACATCAGTGGCATAAATTGTTTGTAAATCGATTACACAAGAATAAATATGCGAGTTTAACAAAATTAAGTTTTATAGGGTATTCAAAAAATGCAAGACCAAATTCCATGAAGGGGATTCTTTTAACACCCTGTACCTTAGAATCTTTCGAAGCCATTTTTATAAAAACTTTTTTTATATTTTGTAATGAGGAATAACCTTCTAAAATTTGACTGGAAATTTTTTGAACATCCTGTATTTAATTATAAATAAGCCGTTTAAAAGGTGCCCAATAAGCGTTAAGTGTTCACATTTTTTTATAAAACACTCTGGTTTAACATGTACTGAACAAATTCTTGCTGAAACTTGTATAAAAAAACCATGACAAATACAATTGCTTAATCTTAGAATGATTGAAAGACTTGATTCAGTGTAAATTTAATGCAAAGCATTTCTCTTTTGACATTTATGTTTCGCTTCTTGTTTGTATATTATGTATTTTGTTTATTCACTTCAGTTATGGCAATTTTTTACACTTGGACTTTACACTGCAACCCGGAATTTTTCAATCAATTTTACATTAACTCCGATAATTCCAAGGTTTGCTGCTTTAAAATTGGGTTACTTTTTTAGTGTTTCAGTGCTGCAGGGCAAAACATTTCTATGGATATCTTATCCAGCTTAAGAGCTTTTGAATTACAAAGTATTAGAGTATAAAAGAACCTCGTAGAATAACATTTTTATATATGTAAATACATTTTCATAATAAAAATATTTTAAGACGCCCACTTATTGCTCAACACTGCCGCGGCAGGCAATTTTGTTGGCGTTTTTAGCCGCGGCAAAGAATGACTGCTGCTATTGCCGCCGCTAAATTGTACGAGGTACCTGAAGCTGTCGCGCAAAAAAATCGGAAAGGATACCATTTATTACCTATATCGAAAATACCACCGATTTTCGATATAGGTAATTAGTAATTAATTAATAATCTTCTGTTGAGCAATTCATGTATTCTATTCTAGATTTGGGCGGTTTAGGGGACATCGTGCAATTATTTTTCTTCTTCTCCCCCAAGAGTCGTCTTGATTCACTGCCGGAGGCAGCGCAGCTTCTTGGGCTTTTTGTGCCTAAATAATAATTATCTCCCATTATCCTTTACAGTGAAACCTGATTAGGTGGGACCAGCACTTCTTTATCGAATTACCCCTGTTAATGGGACTTTTTGAACCTGGTTAAATAAATGAAATTTGATTTCTAGGATTTTTTCGTTGTTAACCACTATTAATGACACTCTGTAGCTTAATCCCCTGTATCCGCGAAACATTTTATCAATTTTTGCGCAGTATATTTAATAGTTTTTTAATATGTAAGTGGTAAACCATTATTTTTATTAACATTTCCACCTCTATAAATGAAATAACGATACATTTCGATCTCTATAAGCGAGGCCTCTGTAAATGAGACAACTATGTTAAACCTGTCTAATTGGAAAACTGGATAAATGAAAACCTCTTTAAATGGCACAAAGTCCTTGGTCCCTTGAAATCCCAATTAACCAGGTTTCACTGTATATCAATCCTCCCATTAGTCTTGTTCTTTCTAACAGGCTCTATAACCCCGAGACTGGTTGGATGAGATACTCCTGTGGGCTTATTTTAATGCCTGTCTTTTGTAATTCAATGCTTCACATACGCACAGGATGTGGTAGGCTGTTTCTTCCCGCTCGTCACACATTCTGCAACTTGGGTCCCCATTGTATGAGCCTATCCTGTGTAGGAGTCCTCTTAGCTTGTCGTGCCCTGTTAGCAACCCTACTGTTATTCATCTGAGTAGTTCGTCCTTCGTTCTTTTGGAAGGGCCCCTGATGAAGCTTTTTTCATGTTTTATTCTACTGAGGTTCCCCCAGTATTTCTTGTGTTTGTTTCGGATCCATTCCCTGGTTTGCCTTCGTGCTTTAGTTTGGGTCATTCCAAGGGCAGGTTCTGGACCAAAGTATGGTGTGGATGATTCCTGTCTCGCTAGCTCTACCGCTTTTTCGTTGCCTTATATTCCCGAACGTCCTGGTACCTGAAGGAGAGTTACCCTGTTGCGTTCTCCCAGGACTTCCAGTTCTTTTTGGCATTCTCATGTCAGCTTACATTACCTTGTGGTTTACCAGTGCCCCTAGTGACGCTTGGCTGTCTGTTATTATGCAGATCGGTTTGTTTTTATAAGCCCTCTGTTATTTTCTTTTGTACAGGGCAGTAAAGTATATATTTTCGTTTAAAATACAGAACTGGATGTTCCTAGTGGAATGGAGAATTGTAACTTCCTTATTTCACTGTACACGCCCGCTCCAGTTTCCTGCTCGGTTTTGAAACCATCCGTATACCAGATGGTGTCTCCAACCATGCCAGGGAGATCGGGTTGCTGCCACTCACTTCGATCTGGAATTTTTACCTCGATACGAAGTTTTTGTTGAATGGGTATTGGGGAATCATCTGGTCTGTTCTCCCGTCTAGGATGTTGTCGCCAACCTGACTTTCATGTTGTTGTGTCCCAAACTAATACCAGTTTGTTTTTGTTGCAGTGAGAAGAAGCCCATTCTTGCCTCTTCCATTACTAAAGTGTGCAATTATTGTTTATTGTAGCTATATCAATGTAAATGTATGATCGACTACAGTGCAGAGCTGATAGACTGCTACGCACTCTGCAAAGTAGTTGATCACACATTTCCATTGCTACCTTCGATCGATGTCAGCGCTGAGCATCGGTCGAGCACTAAAATCAACTTTATAGATAGTAGCAGGTATACGGTGAGAAATTCGAGGTCGCCATTTCCATATGCCTCACTGCCGTCGTATATTTTTATTTATTTGCCGCAAATAAATTAAATAATAAATTTAAAAACAAAAACCTTCTTTTCTGTTACTCTTTCATCTAGGCCAAAAGAATGACACTTATTTAAATTTACGGCTCTAAAGCTGTCTATTCAGAGAAAAATGGATTAAACCAAACGGACAACGAAACAATAAAAAACTTCTGAACTATGCAAATAGCGTATACGCGAAATAAAAGCCCTTTTGTTGATAATTTGCATATAACGTTTTATTTTCTATGATTAAATAGCAATGGCAAAAAGTTCCCGCTTTTGTTTTATATACATATCGCAGTAGGCTATTTCCGAATGCCGTGTATTTTGTTCGAATAAAAACATTTACAGAGTGGCAACTGTTTAATTGTCTGGTATACGGAGTGAAGTATTTCAATGCTTGTAATTACGGTGTAATTATTATTATTCTCACCCTGGAAGAAAAATAACATTTTCAATTCGCCTTTGTACGAAGTATATTTGTACAAAGGCGTAAAAGGGCCACATTAATTTTATTTTTGCTTTCAGTACAAATTTCAACTTAGATCCCGGAATTTCGACTTAGATATCGGAATTCCGACTTATGTTTCGGAATTCCGACTTATATCTCGGAATTCTGACTTACATCTCGGAATTCCGACTAAATATTTCGGAATTCGAACTTAGAGACCCAAGTCTGAATTTCAAGATTTAAATCGCAGTTCCGACTTAGATTTCGGAATTTCAACTTTAATCTCGGAATTCCGACTTAGATCTCAGAATGCCGACTTACATTTCGGAATTAGGACTTAGAGATCCAGGTCTGAGTTTCGAGATTTAAGTCTCAATTTCGACTTAGATTTCGGAATTCCGACTTTAATCTCGGAATTCCGACTTACATCTCGTATTTCCTACTTATATCTCGGAATTCCGACTTACATTTAGGAATTTCGACTTATATCTCGTAATATTGACTTAGATCTTGTTTTAATGCGTTTTTGTGCCCGTAAATAAATAAATAAATAAATAGATCTTGGAATTCCGAATTATATTTCGAATTTCGGACATAAAAATCAAAGTCTGAATTTCAAAATTTATCTCGCAATTTCGACATAGATTTCGGAAATTCGACTTAGATCTCGAAATGCCGACTTAGATCTTTAAGTCGGAATTCCAAGATATTAGAAATTCCGGGCTCTAAGTCGGAATTCCGACATACAAGTCTGAATTCCGAGATATAAGTAGAAATTCCGGGATCTAAGTCGGAATGCCGAGATATAAGTCGGAATTCCTAGATCTAAGTCGGAATTTGTACGGAAAATAAAAAGCAATTGGTGTGGCCTTTCTACGCCTTCGTACATGTGATTAATTGATAAACAAAAACATCTAAATTTTTTAAGGTGTTACTACGAAAGCAGTAATACAATATCCATGAAATATTTTATACACTAAATAAGGGGTCGTCCATTAATCACGTGATCTTTTGTAGCATCTTTTTATCCCTCCTCCCCCTGGCGATACGAGGTGAGGTTTAAGACTAACCCCCCCCCCTACCCCAAAAACACGTGTATTTTTTTTAGTAAAGTATCTTAAAAATTTTGGAATATTGTTTCTAAAAAAAGTAAGTATAATATAATTCAATTTTAGAAAATTAAGGATCGCTATAAAAATGGGAAATCGTTGTCTGGCAACGGCAAGTCGAGCTCACACGCCGCTTTTCGGTTGTTTAGAACTCGCGCGTTCAATGACAAAATAAATACACGTGATATCTCACTACACTGCCCCTCATTTCTTGTGATATTTTGTATTTTTGCCGAACCCATTTAAGCCAATATTTACGTTTCATATGTATTAGGAATTTAACGCCAAGTTTAAAAATATAATAAGGCATAGGGAGATCATTAAAAAAATTAAATTGCATTTTTTTCTCATACTAATAATCCACCTTGTATTTAGTCCAAATATTAAACACGTCATAATATTTATATCCCAAATAATAGAACTGAACATTTGGGTAAATTATTTAGGCATTAAATGTCTTAATAGTCTGTTAATATCCTAAGAATAACAGGTTATGTCGATTATCTATATAATATTTTATTTAGAAATAAATTTATCCTAATTTCCAAGAACATAATAGATGTAAATTTCGTAAAACCTAATAAATTAATACATACAAATTGTCAGGTAAAGAGCATCAACTGGTCTGGCAGTAGATTTTATTTTAATTGCCCTTTTCATGGCACCTAAACACACTGATAAGTATGCTAAGCACTATTTTGAATATGCAGGGTGATTAAGGATAAAAAGAAATATTTTAGACATGCATTTGGAGACCTATAATAACTTGTTGTAAAGTTCTTAAAAACAGGGATGTGATTCTCAGCCGGGGGTAACATAAGAAAATTGTTTCGTATTATCAAGCAACGTCGCAACGTTGCCACGTTTGATCCATCTTTTTAGTTATAAGTATACCTACATTGGAATTCTTAATTTTAATTTTTATATTTTCAAAGAAATAAAACGTATAGATGTCAACGCTATATGGTTTTTAAAGTTGGTTGATAAAAATTTAGTATATGGGCATTTCTCTGTAAACTGAACAACTTGAAGCGTATTTTTGTCCCGACAAACATTCCCCTAGTTAGTTCTTTTCATAAAATAATAATTGTATTTAATTATTATCATTGAGCAAACTTAAAATGCATACGAAGCACTACGTGGAAATAAACATTAATTGTATTAAATGTTATTGACGTAGTTTTAAATAAGAGCCAGGGGACTGTGCGTAACATTGGGGACAAAATAAACATTAGTATTTTTAGACGCATTATTTAATCAAAAAATAGATTCCTCTGATATTGTCAGTAAATAGTTCATTAAATTTTAATTATTATAAGTATGAAAATTCTTAAAAAGGCATTTGTGAGATAAATACCTTTTTTACCAGGGGACTGTTTTTGGGGACATCATGCAGGGGACTGTATTTTATTGGATGTTGTGCCATGAACCGCGGTAAATTAGGTGATTATCTTTTTAAGTTAAGTACAAATTATAAAATGAACTATATTTTTCATATAATATCGGCCTGCTACAGTGAGTTGTCTAGCTTACAGAAAAATACCTCTCTTTTCGGAAAAAAATTGTTATTAAATGGCAAGAAGGAGCACTATAGAGGGCGTAAAAGATTTTTTTTTCATATTAGGATTTTTACAGGTACCAAGTATCATTTAAATCAAAAAACCCTATTTAAAAATACAAGAAAAATCTTAGTTCTAAAAATTCTCCCATTAAGCAATGGTATAAGTTTTTGAATAACCCTGTATATAATAGATGCACACCTATTGATTGGTGCTTAAAGTCAAAATTTTGTAAAAAAGTCTTATTTAATTGCAATAAAATAGCTAGATAAGACAAATGATTTGACAATCACACGCTTCGTCCAGCACAGTTTTTTTTACCGCATGGCGTAACAACAGAGAGATGCCGCATTGTACATGATCTAAGAAGCCAAGACAAACTTTTTTACAAAAATTTAATTCAGAATACATCTTTACCTTACGTGTAAATCAGTTATTTAGTTAGACGAAGGGAGTAGCTAGAATTTTCTTTTTTTTTTAATCTAAAAATGTGTCTTTTTTTGTTAGAGTGAAGTTATCCATAAAAGGCCAGCCATAAAATCTTCTCGATGGTGCAGATTGTGCAGCCCGGCCTACTACCTAATTCCAGGCCAGTTTTTTAAACAAATTAGAATAAAAATATATTTTTATAGAAAAATTTATATTTATAGAGGGTGATCCTAAAAGGTCTGTAAAATGTAAATTTTGTCAAAAAATTATGTCAATTTTAGACATAAAATACTTAAAGTTGTTGTTTAAAAAAAAATAAACGCAAAGAAAAAAACAATATTAAAAAAAATTGTTTAAAAATAAACTACTTGAAAAATTTGTCGTTTTAAAGTTTCCTTGCCTTGCAAAATTGAGAAAAAAAAATAAATCATATAAAAAACTACGCTTTTTAAAGTTTGATAGCTAAGACCTTGTTGTGTTGCTTCCAAAAAAATATAGAAATGTTCTTTTAAACCTAAATAACTAAATAACGTTTACTGTAAATGCTGGCTTCGCAAAATTGAGAAAAAAAATAAATTATATAAAAATGACGTTTTTTGAAAGTTTGACAGCTAAGACCTTCTTGTGTTGCTATCAAAAAATATAGAAATGTTCTTTTAAACCTAAAGAACTAAATGGCGTCTACTGTAAGTGCTGGCAAGCCTCGCAAAATTGAGAAAAAAAATAAATCGTATAAAAAATGACGTTTTCTTATAGTTTGACAGCTAAGACCTTCTTGTGTTGCTTCCAAAAAAATATATAAATGTTCTTTAAAACCTTAAGAAATAAATGGCGTCTACTGTAAGTGCTGGCAAGCCTCGCAAAATGGATAAAAAAAAAAATAAATCATAAAAAAATGACGTTTTTTTAAAGTTTGACAGCTAAGACCTTCTTGTGTTGCTTCCAAAAAAATATAAAAATGTTATTTTAAACCTAAAGAACTAAATGGCGTCTACTGTGAGTGCTGGCAAGCCTCGCAAAATTGGGAAAAAAAAATCATATAAAAAACGACGTTTTTTATAGTTTGACAGCTAAGAACTTCTTGTGTTGCTTCCAAAAAAATATAGAAATGTTCTTTCAAACCTAAAGAAATAAATGGCGTCTACTGTGAGTGTTGGCAAGCCTCGCAAAATTGAGAAAAAAAAATAAATCATATAAAAAATGACGTTTTTTTAAAGTTTGACAGCTAAGACCTTCTTGTGTTGCTTCCAAAAAAATTTAGAAATGTTCTTTTAAACCTAAAGAAATAAATGGCGTCTACTGTGAGTGATGCAAGCCTCGCAAAATTGAGAAAAAAAATAAATCATATAAAAAATGAGGTTTTTTTAAAGTTTGACAGCTAAGACCTTCTTGTGTTGCTTCCAAAAAAATATAGAAATGTTCTTTTAAACCTAAAGAACTAAATGACGTCTACTGTGAGTGCTGGCAAGCCTCGCAATATTGAGAAAAAAAATTAATCCTATAAAAAATGACGTTTTTTTTAAAGTTTGACAGCTAAGACCTTCTTGTGTTGCTTCCAAAAAAATATAGAAATGTTCTTTTAAACCTAAAGAACTAAATAACGTTTACTGTGAGTGCTGGCAAGCCTCGCAATATTGAAAAAAAAATAAATCATATAAAAAATTACGTTTTTTTAAAGTTTGACAGCTAAGACCTTCTTGTGTTGCTTCCAGAAAAATATGGAAATGTTCTCTTAAACCTAAAGAACTAAATGGCGTGTACTGTAAGTGCTGGCAAGCCTCGCAAAATTGAGAAAAAAATAAATAATATAAAAAATGATGTTTTTTTAAAGTTTGACAGCTAAGACCTACTTGTGTTGCTTCCAAAAAAATATAAAAATGTTCTTTTAAACCTAAAGAACTAAATGGCGTCTACTGTAAGTGCTTGCAAGCCTCGCAAAATTGAGAAAAAAAATAAATCATATAAAAAATGACGTTTTTTTAAAGTTTGACAGCTAAGACCTTCTTGTGTTGCTTCCAAAAAAATTTAGAAATGTTCTTTTAAACCTAAAGAAATAAATGGCGTCTACTGTGAGTGCTGGCGAGCCTCGCAAAATTGAGAAAAAAAATAAATCATATAAAAAATGACGTTTTTTTTAAAGTTTGACAGCTAAGACCTTCTTGTGTTGCTTCCAAAAAAATATAGATATGTTCTTTTAAGCCTAGAGAACTAAATGGCGTCTACTGTGAGTGCTGGCAAGCCTCGCAAATCTGATAAAAAAAATAAATCATATAAAAAATGATGTTTTTTTAAAGTTTGACAGCTAAGACCTTCTTGTGTTGCTTCCAAAAAAATATAGAAATGTTCTTTTAAACCTAAAGAACTAAATGGCGTCTACTGTAAATGCTGGCAAGCCTCGCAAAATTGAGAAAAAAAAAAATATATATAAAAAATGATGTTTTTTTAAAGTTTGACAGCTAAGACCTTCTTGTGTTGCTTCCAAAAAAATATAGAAATGTTCTTTTAAACCTAAAGAACTAAATGGCGTCTACTGTAAATGCTGGCAAGCCTCGCAAAATTGAGAAAAAAAAATAAATTATATAAAAAATGAGGTTTTTTTAAAGTTTGACAGCTAAGACCTTCTTGTGTTGCTTCAAAAAAATATAGAGATGTTCTTTTAAACCTAAAGAACTAAATGGCGTCTACTGTGAGTGCTGGCAAGCCTCGCAAAATTGAGAAAAAAAATAAACTCATATAAAAAATGAGGTTTTTTTTATAGTTTGACAGCTAAGACCTTCTTGTGTTGCTCCCCAAAAAACATAGAAATGTTCTTTTAAACCTAAAGAAATAAATGGCGTCTACTGTGAGTGCTGGCAAGCCTCGCAAAATTGAGAAAAAAAATAAATCATATAAAAAATGATGTTTTTTTAAAGTTTGACAGCTAAGACCTTCTTGTGTTGCTTCCAAAAAAATATAGAAATGTTCTTTTAAACCAAAAAAACTAAATGGCGTCTACTGTGAGTGCTGGCAAGCCTCGCAATTTTGAGAAAAAAAATAAAACCTTTACAAAATGACGTTTTTTTAAAGTTTGACAGCCAAGACCTTCTTGTGTTGCTTCCAAAAAAATATAGAAATGTTTTTTTAAACCTAAAGAACTAAATGGCGTCTACTGTAAGTGCTGGCAAGCCTCGAAAAATTGAGAAAAGAAATAAATCATATAAAAAATGATGTTTTTTAAAGTTTGACAGCCAAGACCTTCTTGTGTTGCTTCCAAAAAAATATAGAAATGTCCTTTTAAACCTAAAGAACTAAATGGCGTCTACTGTAAGGGCTGGCAAGCCTCGCAAAATTGAGAAAAAAATAAATCATATAACAAATGATGTTTTTTTAAGGTTTGACAGCTAAGACTTTCTTGTGTTGCTTCCAAAAAATATAGAAATGTTCTTTTAAACCTAAAGAACTAAATGGCGTCTACTGTAGATGATGGCGAGCCTCGCAAAATTGAGAGAAGAAATAAATTATATAAAAAATGACGTTTTTTTAAAGTTTGACAGCTAAGACATTCTTGTGTTGCTTCCAAAAAAATATGGAAATGTTCTTTTAAACTTAAAAAACTAAATGGCGTCTACTGTGAGTGCTGGCAAGCCTCGCAATAATGAGAAAAAAAATAAAACATATAAAAAATGACGTTTTTTTAAAGTTTGACAGCTAAGACCTTCTTGTGTTGCTTCCAAAAAAATTTAGAAATGTTCTTTTAAACCTAAAATAAATGGCGTTGCGAGGCTTGTCAGCACTCACAGTAGACGCCATTTATTTCTTTAGGTTTAAAAGAACATTTCTAATTTTTAGGAAACAAAAGTTCTGTCAGCTTTAAAAAAACGTCATTTGTAAATGTTTTTTTTTTTATCAATATTGCGGGCTTGCACTCACGTAGACGCTATTTAGTTCTTTGGGTTTAAAGACATTTCTATTTTTGGAAGCTTACAGAGGTCTTAGCTGTCAAACAGAAAAAACGTCATTTTTATGATTTATTTTTTCTCAATTTTGCGAGGCTATCCTCACAGTAGACGCCATTTATTCTTTAGGTTTAAAAAGAATATTTCTATATTTTGGGCAACAAAGATTAGGTGTCAAACTTTAAAAAAAACATAATTTATATTATTTATTTTTCTCAATTTTGCGGGCTCACTAAGTAGACGCCATGTAATTCTTTAGGTCTAAAAGAACATTTCCATATTTTGGAGCACACTTTAAGAGTGTACTTAACTGTCACTTTACGTCATATAATTTATTTTTTTCTCAATATTGCGACTTTCAGCACTCACGTAAACGTTATTTAGTTCTTTAGGTTAAAACATTTCTATATTTTGAGAACACAGAAGTCTACTTCAAACTTTAAAAAACGTCATTTGTAAGGTTTTATTTTTTCTCCAATTGCGGAGCTCCGCACTACACGACCATTTAATTTTTTGGTTTAAGAACATTTCTATATTTTTGGACAACAAGTTTAGCTGTCAAGCTTTAAAAAACATCATTTTTTATGATTTATTTTTTTTCAATATTGCGGGCTTGCCAGCATCACAGTAACGTTATTTAGTTCTTTGTGTTTAAAAGAACATTTATATTTTTGGAGCAACACAAGAGAGCTGTCAAACTTTAAAAAACGTCATTTTTTATATATTTATTTTCTCAATTTTGCGAGCTCAGCATTTGCATAAACGTTATTTGGTTCTTTAGGTTTAAAGAACATTTCTATTTTTTGGTAACACAACAAGATCTTAGCTATCAAACTTTAAAAAGCGTAATTTTTATATGATTTATTTTTTCTCAATTTTGCAAGGCAAAACTTTAAAACGACAAATTTTCAAGTAGTTTATTTTTAAACAATTCTTTTTAATATTGTTTTTTTCTTTGCGTTTATTTTTTTTTTAAACAACATCTTTAAGTATTTTATGTCTAAAATTAACATAATTTTTTGACAAAATTTACATTGTACAGACCTTTTAGGATCACCATCTATAAATATAAATTTTTCTATAAAAATATATTTTTATTCTAATTTGTTTAAAAAACTGGCCTGGAATTAGGTAGTAGGCCGGGCGGCACAATCGGCACCATCGAGAAGATTTTATGGCTGGCCTTTTATGGATAACTTCACTCTAACTCTTTTTTTCATAAATTTGATCAAATTTTATCTTCAAATCCCAAGTTGCGCAAAATTATTTATAGTTTTTTTTTTAAACCATAGCCAGTTAAAAAGCTTTCTTTTAACAGTTTTCTCATGCAAATGTTCAAGATACTTCTTATTTCAAGAAAAATGAAGATCTTTTTGCGTAATTTCGGAATTAACCATAAAATTTGACCAATATCACGAAAAAAATACAAATAGAGGATTCGCTTTTAAAACTTAGGTTTTTTCTGGAAAGAGGGGGGGGGGCACAAAAATCTTTTTTTTGCAATTCCAAATTAAAAATGTTTTTATAAAATGGTTCCCTCAAGGCTAATACCATCGGAATATATTTGGTGTGGGGGCCAATGCTTTAATTTTAAGATATTTTTTTAAAATCCCATTTCACCCTGATAGTTAGTAAGGGGGCGGCCATTAATTACTTTAAAACCAATGTCACGGAGATTTTTTTAAAATGCATTTTTAGGGGTAAATACCATTCGTGCTTGATTGTGTTGGGTTTAGTAAACAAAAAAAAACATTTTTGTTTAAATATTTTTATTTCAGGCTAGTTTAGACTAGTAATTAAAACTAATAAAAACATTAGAATCAAAGTAAGGGAAAAAATTTTGGGGAAAAACATGTTTTACTTATTATAACCTCCAATTTTCCTGTGTTTTAAAAAAATTGTGACATTTGCCGGAACACTCCCTCTCCCCGGGTGGGTTTGGCTCGAACCCCCTCGCGCCCCTAAATGCCTCACGTAATTAAGGCTCCGTTGAGAGGACAAGTTTTTAAAAACCGTTCACCAAAGGCCAGCCGTTTCCAAAGATGGGGGCCAAAATTTTTAGCGACCCAACATTTTGGTACAATAAAAACATTAGTGTCCAGCCCAATTTTTTATATCTATATTTAACCGTTTATTTTAATTCAAACTAAATTTACTGTAAAATTGATTTGGTCGTGTCTTGTTTTATTCATTTATTTTTTAACAGTATCTACAATTATGTATAAAAAAGGGGCTATTATTGTTACATCGCTGTGAAATTTCCTTAGTCCCTTGTTGGTTCAAGGCACTTGATTTTAGTCCACTCCTTCCATTATGTAGGGCGTATTTACACCTAAAAGGCTAGCTATTTGCTGTCTAAAAACGGGTACCTGCCATTATACCTAACCAAACCACCCACTCTGCCTCCCTCTACAAATTAGTATGGCCCATACAAAAACCCCTTGAAATCAGTAAAATTGTTATTTATCCAAAAGCTTTCTTGAAGTTTAGTTATCTAGAAAATCAAAGCAATTCTTGATCAGTTTTCTTGGTGTATTAAGTGCTAGTGCCAGAAAAGCATCCAAAAGTTATAGTAATTTTATTGGTGTTATTCACGGTTTGGTTTAAATACGGTTACTAAGGTTCTAGCAACACCGATTTTGTAAAACAGATACATCTATTAAAACTCAAAGATACCATGTCATTGGCGTGATGAATACCCCAGAAAGAACTTATTAAAGCACTGTAAGTATTTTTTAAATTTCATTTAAAATATCGTTTATTTATGTATATTTTTTAATATTTGATATCGGAAGACCATCTTAAGATACAATTATATTTTTAAATTGTAAAATTACTACCCAACAAAATTTCTTATAATTTTCTAAAAATTACAAAAAACTTTTGGGTATACTTTTTTCAAAAATATCTTTCCGTAGTAATTTATCTCCTAATCACAAATTCGGAATCAGAATTCCACCATCACTTCCTATTTTTTTCGAACCACCGTAAAAATGGTAAGAATTTATAAAAATTAACTAGGAAAAATAATTTTTTTAACATCCAAATTTACATTTTACATTTTCTTCATACAACGGACTATAAATCATATTTTTCAAAATTTTCCAAATCTTGCCCAAATTTCGTATAGGGTTTTTTGGGTCGCTAATAACGAATCTGAAGATGGCGGATGTGTTTTTCGAGATGGTGAATAATTTTTAAAATAAAAGGGTTTGGGGAAAATTTTATATGGTGGTTTTTAAGGTTCTAATTTCGAATTTGAAGTCAAGTTTTAAAACATTCCTGTTGGCGGATCCAATATGATGGATAAAAATAAAAAAAACAGATGAAAGGCAAATATGATATATGCAAGTTTAGGTAAATATAAATAACAAAAAAAAATGATAAACGATCAAAAAACCGCTATCGAAAAAAACTAAAAATTTATTTTTTTTTTAAAATGTTTTTTTAAAATTTTATCGACTAATTGAACTCTGTTCATCATGTTAGCCGGTCTTCTTGAATTTTGATTACTAACCCAAAATTTATACTTATTAACCTAAACTTCTTTTATTAAATTTGTCTTCAATTTGTTGTTTATGCTTCTTTTAAACCACCATATTGGTTGGTTTTAAAGTTGACTTCAGACTCAAAATCCACCTCATAAAATTTAACATAAATCCGTTGATTTTTTAAAAAAATATTCGCCATTGTTCCCATTAGGTCCGCCATCTTCAATTTTAAAAGAATCTGAATTCAGATTTTTAATCAAGGACAAAAAAATACCTTATAAAAATTTGGGGGCAAGATCCCCAAAATTTTGAAAATATATGATTTTTTAAAATTCTGGTCATGGATTGGATTCAGCTGATCCTTTTACATATAAATGTAAAGTTGGTGTGTAAAAAACGGTGCTCCTAGTTAACTTTCATATATTTTTACCATTTTTATTAAGGGGTTGGGACAAATTGGTGAATGATGGGGAATTTCGAGATCGGATGGCAAAATTACTAAAAAAAACATGTCTCATAAAAGTATACCCAACTTTTTTTTTTGTGTTGTTTAACATTTTGCAAGAATAAATATGAAAAAAAGATAAATATATATAATATATATAAAATAATATATATTATTTTATATATTTTTTAAAATATATAAAATATCTAAAAATGGCAACTATACAGGGTGATTCATAAGGAAATGTCAACACTTCAGGTACGTACTCAGGGTCTAAAAATAGGCATAAAAGTCTATACAAATATGGGTCCGCAAGGCCTTCGTTTCCGATATACAGGGTGTTAAAGTTTTTATTTATATTTTTTTATATTTTTTTATGTTTTGCTGAATATAATTTAGGAACAATAATTTTATTATAAATTAAAATACATATCGTTAAATTATAAATTTTGTTTAATTTTTTTTTTCAATTTTTATAATAAAATCAGATGCGTGTCATGCGTGGTATTTTTTTAATAAATATCTTGAAAACGGTTGCTCCTATCGACTTTTAACAAGTATACCTTTTTAACCCTAAAAATAAAAAACAGTAATTTAATTTACTTACAAATGTAATAATGCCGTACCATACAGTTGGATTGTTCAAAATAGTAAAAAGACGTGTAGGTGGCACCCCCACAAATAAAACCTTACTAATATGAGATTCCAATCCTCAACCAAACAACCCCGGATAAAATTTTACTCCCATATTCCATACATAGATTTTATTTAAAAAATAGAAAAATTAAATAAAAACTTTAAAAACCCTTATTTGGAGACGAAGGTCTTCGGACCCATATTTGTATAGACTTTTAGGTTTATTTTTGGACCCTGACTACGTACCTGGTATTGACAGTTCCTCATGAATCACCCTGTTTATCAACCCCTTGTACTTATCATTATTTCTAGTTAAATAAAGAACCGTTGATTAATAAAGTTATGGTTGTTCATAACACAAAAAATTTTTCAAAAAATTAACAAAAAGTTTTTTTTATTTTCTTACAGGGAACATACTACGAGAAGCCGACTTTCCTTGAGGCTATAACAGGCAAATTCATGGAACAAAAAATTTTTCAACTCACCTTTACCAGACAACAGTATTTTAGCAGGTTCTACGAGACCTTAAGAAGAATACACCAAAAATCGGGCCACGTTCCATTTTACCTGTGTTTATAACATTTTATATATTTTTGTATATTGTAACTGTGTATATTTTGATTAGTTCTGATTAGAATTTAAGAAAGCCCTAAAAGTTACGTTAAATAACTTTAAAATGTTTGTAAACTTCATATTGGGTAATTTATTTTTGTAATAAATTAATAAGATTTTAGTGTTAACTTAGATCTTTTCTTTCATCTTCCATTTCTTTGTATTGGTTATTTTTTACAACGCTTTTATTACCTGTATGTACATAGGCGTGCGCAGGGTAAAGCAAGGGCGTAAATAATATTTTTTCCTGGGAGGGGTAATTTTAGTATCGGAAAAAACAACTGTGAACACAAACCTGACAAAATATGTTACATAAACTGTTATTTGCTGGAAAATAATCCTGTTGTTATTGAGTCAAAATCATGGTCAAAGTATTTATTGATGCTAATATGTACATTTATAATGTTTGCACACATTTTTCATAAACTTAAACAGAAAAAATTGTTTGTAGCATGCATCCAAAATAGGTTCTTAGCTCCATTTTCTATTCCGAACTCAGCTGCCGCCTCATACGGAAACAACAAATTCGTCCTGAAAACCTCATCATTTTAGCCACTTAATACAAAAATAACTATATAATAATAATATCATTTTTCTTCCATATATCTTTCGCCTGTTAAAGTTCTTAGTTTTTAGTATCCAAAGTATAGATGCAATATAAAAATATAGTAACAATTAAATATAATTTACCATAACAAGGAGCTTTGGAATTGCGAAGTTATTAATATTTGAAAAATAACACAGTGCACTAACTAATTCAAACTTTAATTACATGGCAAACATGTACTCAGGTATAAAATAACTTATTATAGAATATACATACATATGTACTTATATCTTTTTGTTACATTATGAACGAAACAAAGAAAAACTTAATCCTAAATTACTCTTTTTAAATTGGCAATTTTTCGTTCAACATAACTTTTAAAAGAAAACCGCTTTATTGAAATCAAGTGTTAAACACCAACTATAATATAAAATCCAAATGTTTTTTTTTTCATTTTTGTAAATCTGTCCACAATGGAATTTCTATTTATTGGTATGTCTCTATTCACATGTAAAAGCGCTAGACCAACTAATCGTTCTGGACTCATAAATGCCCTTAACCAGGTCTCCAATCTTTTTAGTGCAGAAAAACTTCTCTTCGAGGATGCAACGCTCACTGGCATAGTACATACAAGATATAATAAATAAACATAAGGATATAACTGTTGATCACACGTTTTAAGAGTTGAAATTGCAGAATCTGGGATATTTGCTTCGTTTTTCCATTTTTTAAACCATAGTTGTAGCTCAATTCTAACCAGCATCATAATTACTCGTATGTCGTTACTTTCATTTTTGAATTTGTGCATGTAAAAATATTTTAGGGTACAAATTTGCACTATACTTTAATATATGTGTGTTGTGAGTTTAATTATCAATTCGGTGATCGACTTCGGGAGAATATATTTGCTACGACGTGGTAGGTAGGGTTTTGGGGGGTATTTACCCCCATTATCCCCTCCTTATCGACGCCCTTGCTTAAGATACTAAGTATATTTTTAAATTGTAAAATTACTACCCAACAAAAATTTCTTATAATTTTCTAAAAATTACAAAAAAACTGTTGGGTATACTTTTTGTCAAAAATATGCTTTCCGTGGTAATTTTATCGCCTAATCACAAATTCGAATCAGAATTCCACTATCACGTTACTATTTTTTTCGAACCACAAAAAACTGGTAAAAAATGGTAAGAATTTATGAAAATTAACTAGGAAAAATTTTTTTAACATCAAATTTAAATTTTTCATTTCTAACCTCAAAAACGGACTTAAATCAGTTTTAAATCGCAATTCCGACTTAGATTTCGGAATTTGGCTTTGATCTCGATTCAGACTTAGATCTCGGAATGGCGACTTATATTTAATTCGGACTTAGAGATCTAAGTCTGAGTTCAATTTAAGTCTCAATTTCGACTTGGATTTTGAATTTCGACTGGTCTCGGAATTCCGACTTAGACTCGGAATGGCGACTTATTTTCAATTCGGACTTAGAGATCAAGTCTGAGTCAATTTAACAAAATTTTTTATTTTCTTACAGGGCATGCACTACGAAGCCGACTTTCATGTGGTATAACAGGAAAATTTGTGGAACAAAAAATTTTTCAACTCACCTTTGCAGACAACAGTATTTTGGCAGGTTCTACGAGACCTTAGAAGAATACACCAAAATCGGGCCACGTTCATTTTCTTGTTTTAACATTTTTTTATGTTTTTGTATATTGTAAATGTGTATATTTTGACTGTTTGACTGACTCTCAATTCCGACTTATTTCTCGGAATTTTGACTTACATTTCGGAATTTCGACTTAGATTTCGGAATTCCGACTTTGATTTCGAATTTCGACTTAGATCTCGGAATGCCGACTTAGATCTTAATTCCGACTTATATTTCGTTCCAGACTTAAAGATCAAGTCTGAATTCCGAAATTTAGTCGCAATTCCGACTTAATTTCGGTTTCTGACTTTGATTTCAATTTCCTTGAATATCGGAATGCCGACTTAGATCTCTAAGTCAAATTAAAAAAAATAAAAATTCCGGGATCTAAGTCGAATTCCAAGATATAAGTCGATTCCGAGATCTAAGTCGGAATTTTATTAAAATAAAAATTTTTGGCCCTTCTACGCCTTTGTACATTTGATTAAAAAAATAAACAAAAACATCTAAAATTTTAAGGTTTAACTACATAAGCAATAATAAAATATCCATAAAATATTTTTAAACCCAAAAAGGGATCGTCCATTAATCACTTGAGGGTTTTTTAATTTTTTTAACCCCCTTCCCCCTTGGTTATACGTGGTGAGGTTTAAAACTAAAAAATTTTAGAATATTATCTTTAATTACAGGTAATATAATTTAATTCAATCCTGGAAAATTAAGAATCGTGTAAAAGTGGGAAATTGTTGCCTGGCACCGGCGATTGAGCTCACACGCCGCTTTTCGGTTGTTTAAAAAAAGCGGTTCAACGACAAAAAAAAAACACGTTATCTCACTACACACCCCCCCTACCTTCTTGTAATATTTCTTGATTTTTGTCGAACCCCCCCCCCCCCTTTCGAGCCTCACGTGGTTAAAGGCCGATTACTAAGAAATGGTAAACCTATATGGTATAATGTAATTTTCAAAACACAGCGGCATTCACCACTGTTTCAAGTATTTACTTACAATGGATAATCTAAAAATGATTATCAAAATTTCTGTACTCAACACGAAAATGAAGTCTTTCGGTCTGAATAGCCAGAATAAAATTACACTCATATGTAGAAAATTGGTTCAAAATCAATTAAAAGTGATGTATTTGGTTTCTCTTGCAAGACAAATCAACTAAAAACAATTTTTTAAACTAATTTTATTTTTTGTTTATATAACAGATGTTAATTTACACTTTATTTCATTTGATCTTGTATTATTTTAACCAGACTTTTTTTTTGGTAAAATTTATAATATTGTAACTCTTTAACGAACTAAGTTATTAAATTGTATATTTTGCAATTATATACGAAAAAAATATATACATTAAAATTGTTTAAACATAGAGTGTGGATTTTTTTTTATCAGATAAAATTTAAATAATACTTGAGGAGAAGTGGCACAAAAATAGGCATTACTATCGATTTTTTGTGCTGTAAGACGCATTTGAATGCGGTTTTTGCATTCAATTCGTTTGAACGTCTACAAACTTTGTGAAAAAATTTAAATAATAAAAACTGAATTGGTTGACTAGAAAAATGCATTTTTAAAATGCATTTTACGGTTTGCAATTATAAAAAAATTATATTTATGTAAATAATGAAGGAAATGAGCCCCAATGTGTTACTTGAGGGTTTTCCAGGTAGCTAAACACGAATATGACATTGCGGCGCACCAGGTACTTCACAGGGCCTTACCCTGTGGAATACCTGGTGCGCGCTAAAGATGGTGTAAAAGTCGTCCTCTGGAGTTTTAAGACAATTTCTCCCAATATCTGCCCAATTTTGTTACCCGGGGAGGGAGGGGGGTTTTGAGGTCGCTGAATACGAATATGACATTGGCAGGGGCTTGCAGAATACCTGGTGCGCGCTAAGGATGGTGTTAACGACCGACGTCTTCTGGAATTTTACAACAATTTCTCCTAATATCAGCCCAACTTTATTACTCGGGGGTTTTTGAGGTCGCTGCACATGAATATGATATTGGCGGGCCTACGGTATCTGCTGGTGAGCGTTAAATATGGTGATAAACTCGTCTTCTGGGTTTTCCCACAATTTTTCCTAATATCAACCCAATTTGGTTACCCGGGGGGTCTTCGTGGTCCTGAATTTGAATATAACATTAGTAGGGGTGTGTGGCCAAAAATACTTATGTTAAAAGTCATTCAACTTTGCGAGGACAAAAAAAGGGCCCTGATAGTTTGGGATTTTCACCTCCGAGTGATGTGCTCATGAAAATAATTTTAATACATTTTGTTAATGCTTGGATTATTTTCTGTAGCTTTGAGCCGAACTATGGAATTTTCAAGGTTAATAATCATGTTATCTTTTTATTATGTCTAGTTTTATTACAAGCAAAGAACAATTAATTCTTAATTTTTTATTGTTTTCGATAAATAATATTAAACTCGGCTTTGTTTTACGCCTTCATTATTTTTATCAATAAATAAATAAATAAATAACGTAGACTTTTATTTTATTTCTGGACTTTCCGCAAGTTTTAGCTTAAATTTGATGTTGTTAATTTTTTTTTGGGAAATCAAAAAGACTTAAAAATTCTATATGTTGCAATATGCGTATACATAAAGTATGGTTTACTAGTGAAAGGAAAAAAATATCTCAGTGGTTAGAAGAGATATAAAAAAGTGTTTTTATTTGTGGACGTTATGGGTTGGGGCAGCAGATTCTAATATTATTTTTAATTTTGGGAAATGTAGTATGTAATATGTTTATTTTTTGGATTCAACAAAAAAATCTAAATATTTTTTTATTACACACATAAATTAAAATTTAATATAAACAAGAGAAATAATATGAAATGCTGTATTATAGAGTGTGTAGAAGTGAATTTACTTCTCCATTTTATTTTTAAGGTTATTTAATGCTACTAATAAGACTTGGTTCCACGGGGGTGTCCAACTTCGGCTATTTGAACTGTTTCTATACAAAAATCACCTTAAACTAGTAAAAAAGTCAATATTTGCTTTTTAACTTTTCCATAATGAAAGGGAAAAAATAATATTTCATTTTAAATGTTTAGGAATTTTACGCCGATTTTAAAATATAATAGGGTACAGGAGTGTTACAAAAACAAGTTGCCCCTTTTTGCCTCGTACTAATAAACCACCTTGTATTTTTTTCTAAATATGGAACTTTTTATACATTATATAAATATCCCAAACAATGGAACTGCACATTAAGGTAAATTATTTAGGCATTAAATGTCATAATAGCCTGTTAATGTCTTAGGTTTTGTAGATTACCCATAAAATATTTTATTTCCAAGAATACAATAGATGCAAATTTCGTAAAACCTAAATTTGATACATTTTCAGGTAACGAGCATCAACTGTACTGGCATCTGGCACCCATTTTATTTTAATTGCGCTTTTTATGGCACCTAAATACACTGATAAATACTGGTAAGCACTATTTTAAATATACGGGGTGATTAAAAATAAATAGCAATATTTTAGATATACATTTGGAGATCTAAAATAATTAATAAAGTTCCAAAAAACAGGTTGGGTGCAATTCTCAGCCTGGGGGTAAAAAAAAAAAATGTTTCGTATTACCACGCAACGTCGCAATGTTTGATCCATCTTTTTAGTTATAAGTATACTGTGGGATTCTTTATATTAATTTTTTATATATTCAAAAAAAAGAAACGTATACCTATATGTCAATGCTATATGTTTTTTTAAGTTGGGTAATAAAAATTTGAGTTTGCGTATATATTGCATATTTGAGCTTTCTTCCTCATATGTCGGTGAATTGTTCCTACTTGATCATAAATTTGATAGTTATTTATCAAAATAAGAATCAAACATTTATTTTTTTTTTCAAAATTATTGTAAATATTCGATTTTAAAATTATGTAGGCACTCTTCCAAAAAAATGTCATCAAATGCCATGAAGAACCACAGATCCTATAACAGGGCGTAGAAAACCTAATTGGAATTTTTAATTTATTTTTAAGTCCAAGTTTTATTTAAAAAAAAAAAACCCAATTTGAAAATAAAGGGAAAATTCCAATTTTATTTTTTTTCCCGTTAAGCAATGGTATAAGTTTTCAAATAACCCTTATATAATAGAGCACGCTTATTGGTTGGTGCACAAAGTAAATATCCACACATATAAGTTTTAAAAGCAATTCCTCAATTTGTCTTTTTTCGCAAATTTGATTAAACTTTTCACAAAATTTTATATGATTTTTTTTAAACCATTGCCAATAAAAAAAATTTCATCCACAATTTTCTGTTGAAAATAATTCAGGTGCCTCTAATTTTAAGAAAATGCAAATCTTTTTTCGTAATTTGGGATTTGACATTAAAATTAGATCAAATTCACAAAAAAAAATATAAATTTAGGTTTGGTTTTAAAACTTAGATTTTCTTTGGGGGGGGGAAAAATCAACACACCCTGATAGTTAGCAAGGGGGCTTGAGGTTATTTTGGTGATTTTTTTACTGAAAACTTTGAAAAATATTTTATATAATTTAAAATAATTTAAAACGTATAAATACTGAATAATTACTTGTGGCACTACTTTTATAATAAAAAAATATTTTAGGCGACATATTGTATTTTAATTTAATAAATTATTTTATATTTTGCATGTTTTATTCGTAGGTTTGCATATTTTTAAAGAACTGTCATATTTCTAACGCTTCTCTTTGTTTAGTGAGTCTTTGCGGGTACTATTCCCAAGACTAGTTATAAGTAAACATCTTAAAATAACAAAATCTTTTTGTTATTGTAAAGTTTCAATTTAATATTACTAAATATTTTAAATAAGAAATAAGTATTAATAATTTTATTATCCAGCTATATTTCCAACAGATCAGAAATTTTTTTAAAAAAGAGTCCTAGTCAGAACATGGTATAAAAATTACTAATACATAACTTTTTTATTGTTTCAACTGAATCTTTAGAAGTATCTATTATGTTTTCTTTTCTGTTAAACTGCACGATACGAATTCAAATAAAAAAAAATAAAACCTGACAGAATAATTTATTCAGATGGGTAAATGAAAAGTATCATATAATAGAAGGGTCGTATTTTTTATGAAGAGCTTCCATTTTTAAACAATTTTTAATTTTGGAGGGAAAATCATATTAAAGGTGCATACATTTGACTGTTTATTTTAAATAATGTAATAATAATAATTGTAATATTTTTTCAGTAGTGTCTTGTGTTTTTTATTTATTTTTTAACGGTATGTACTGTTATTTATACAAGGGGCTATTTTGTTTTGCGCCCATGTGGAAATTCCCCTTTGGGCCCTTGTTGGTTCAAGCACTAGATTTTAGTCCACTCCTTTTATTATCTTGTACAGGGCTTTTACTGCCTAGAAAGGGTAAACCCATTTGCTGTCTAAAAACGGGTACCTGCCATTATACCTAACCTCACCCACTCTGTCTCCCTCTAAAATTATTGGCCATACAAAAACCCCTTGAAATCGAGTGAAATTGTTA
>JAHBCN010013102.1:0-25212 GCA_019359885.1 Listronotus oregonensis
TGTATAGTAAATGATTTGTTTGATGTGGCACATCGAACAAACATTTCTAGAAATCAAATTTCGGCTTTCTAAACAAAACAGCATTTTGTCAAAATTGTTAATACAACAGTGCTAGCTCCTGGACAATCTACTAAAGCATTACCAAAACTCATCATAGATGGCAGCATATAATATTAATAATAATAATAAAAGGCGAATGCGCTGGTACTACGATGCATCTTTATTTTTAGTTTTGTTCCAATTTCAACAAAATAAGATTTTGCTATATATATTACTTAACAACAGATTATCTAGATGGATAAGCGTTGTTAAGTAAAATTTAAACATAGTTTCATCTTTGTAAGGACTGGGAAAATTTTTAAAACTTGCAAAAATAAAACAAACAAGGATTGTGATTGTTAACATTTTATTGAATACTGATTTTTTATAAATACAAAAATTTTGAGAAAACCGGGTAAATCTTAGGACATCAGACATATTATTTAAAACAGTTACCATCATTACATAATTTGTAAAAAATACTGTTTTATAACACATTTTTTTATCATTTGCTCCTTTTTTTTAAGAACCAAAATATTAGTAACAAATAAAACATAAACTCTATAAATAAAACAGGAAGTTTCCAAATAAATAAAAAATATTTTTTAATAACTACTTAAATTTTAATACCTGAGATTACAGAGGAAAAATAAAATATATTCAAAAAATTTAAAAATAAAATAAAACTTTTAAGCCGGGGTTGGATGAGATTCTTTAAACATATCACAGCTGGGGTTGGTAGAGATCACGCAAAAAGGTTTCTATAGAACATAAAAGCTAGGCAGTATCGGCTTATCCAGAACAGACTAAAAATACATAAAATATGTTATATGAACTTTAGAAAAATAAAAATAAAAAATAAAAAAAAGGTTATTTTTTGTGATATTTTGGGGCTATCCCCTCTCTTTTAAAATTTAAAAACTATTTTTTCTTTTTTAGGATACTTATTGAAATACAAATTTTTAAAGTTAGGTTAAATATTTCAAAAAGCAATTATAGTCTGAACAAAATGAAAAGTGCTTGCAGAGTGCAGTAAGCTCCGAAATATTGTTGCATAAATAAATTTTTACTTTTATTTTTGTGAATATTTTCATCCAAATATTATAATAATAATAATAATAATAATAATAATAATAAACTGACTTTATTGCAAAAAAAGAAAATTTTTACAAAAGGCGAAGTTGAAGCGAATTTCCCTAACTTAACTTAAAAATAAAATTTAATTTCCTACAAATTGAATAAAAAAAGAACTCACTTAAAAATTTAAAAAAACTGACTAATCCCTTTAATAAACATTATTAATAACCAAGATTACCTTTAAAAGATTTTAAGTTTAAGCTGAATTTTACAAAATAAACAAAATTTTGAACAAAACATACATACATAATTCTGTTAATTTAAAAAAAAAACATATATTTTAAAGTTAATATCATATCCCTATTATCCTCCTAATACCCCTTCTAAATTTTACACCAGTGCAAAACTTTAGCTTTACGGGACTTTATTATAACATTTCAAAATTGGGGTAAAGTGTGTACTAATGGTAAATTTATGTCGAACATCCAAATTGTGAGCATCAGTGCGAAACTTTATTTTTTTTACAAGTATTTGGGACATTTGTTGTTAATAATTTTATTAAAAGAACGAGTGAATGTAACATCGTCTTTCGTCCATCCTCAACCATTTAGTTTCCTGAATCTTGGCTGATACCCCTCTTTCTCTTCCCCTTATGCCACCAATCAAACGAACACAACAGTTCTGAACAAGCTGAATTCTGTATGCATCCACACCCAAGAGACAGGGACCATAAATTACGTCTGCAAAATTAAAATGTGACAACACAATGGAGTCACAAAGCATTTTTCTAAGATCCTCGTTAAGAATACTCTTCTGACTATAAATTAACTTAAGATTAGCGAATGCTCTTCTAATACAGGTATTTACATGCTCCGAAAACCTAAGATCGGCGTCAATCAATAGTGTCCCAAATTCTTTGCAGACATCACCAGTTCCAGTCTTTCATTATTTATTTTAATATTAATTTGATTAGAATAAAGGTTCTTTAACTGAGATCTGCCAAACAGAAGTACACGGGACTTGCTTGGATTGATGCTTAGACAATGAGACTGTGAGGACCCCAAAATAGCACCCAGGTCGGTATTTATTTGATTAGTAGAACAATCTATTTTATTAGGTTTAAATGACTTATAAATCTGGGTGTCATCAGCATAAAAGTGGGCTTCACAATATTTATATATATTAGCATGTAGTCTGTCTACAAGATTGACTAAAGTGTCACTAGCATATTTTGGTCTTCGTTCGTTATCAAACTCTTTAAACATTACAAATAAATGCTTGTCGGTTACCTTTACAAAGAGATTCCTTTGACAAGGTTGAACATTCTGATGGAATTAAAATTTTGTTAAGAAGGTAACCCGAAAATATAAATAAAAAGGATTTGTAATCAAATCTGTGTCATCTAAACTGTCAAAAGCCCCACATCGGCAAAAACTTTATTGTTAGAAGAGTTTATATTATTATTTGTATTTTTTTTGAGAAAGTCATGCAAACTCCATGCTGCCTAATCGGTCAAAAAAAAAAAAATAAAGGGGGTTGATTTAAATGGCGGAGACATAAGTAACTCAATCTTTTTTTGCAAATTCTGCCAAAAGGAAAATTAAAGATCCTAATAATATTTGCGACCCTCGATAAACTTAAAGTTAGAAAGAATATTGACAGGAATTTTTAAGTGGCAATAATTTCCAATTTTAAATTAATTTAAAGCATTAGACCAATACTCGATATGTGGATTATTGCCAGAAAGAGCGCATATTAAAGTCTTAAAAAAATACTGACTTGAGCTATTAAGAGTATCAAACAGTTTTAAAAAACTGTTTGATACTTTAATAGCTCAAGTCAGTATTCTTTTAAGACTTTAATATGCGCTCTTTCTGGCAATAATCCACATATCGAGTATTGGTCTAATGCTTTAAATTAATTTAAAAGGGAAATTATTGCCACTTAAAAATTCCTGTCAATATTCTTCTAACTTTAAGTTTATCGAGGGTCGCAAATATTATTAGGATTTTTAATTTTCCTTTGGCAGAATTTGCAAAAAAAGACTTGAGTTACTTATGTCTCCGCCATTTAAATCAAGCCCCTTTATTTATTTTTTTTTTGACCGATTAGGCAGCATGGAGTTTGCATGACTTTCTCACAAAAAATACAAATAATAATATAAACTCTTCTAACAATAAAGTTTTTGCCGATGTGGGGCTTTTGACAGTTTAGATGACACAGATTTGATTACAAATCCTTTTTATTTATATTTTCCGGGTTACCTTCTTAACAAAATTTTAATTCCATCAGAATGTTCAACCTGTCAAAGGAATCTCTTTTCGGTAAAGGTAACCGACAAGCATTTATTTGTAATGTTTAAAGAGTTTGATAACGAACGAAGACCTAAATATGCTAGTGACACTTTAGTCAATCTTGTAGACAGACTACATGCTAATATATATAAATATTGTGAAGCCCACTTTTATGCTGATGACACCCAGATTTATAAGTCATTTAAACCTAATAAAATAGATTGTTCTACTAATCAAATAAATACCGACCTGGGTGCTATTTTGGGGTCCTCACAGTCTCATTGTCTAAGCATCAATCCAAGCAAGTCCCGTGTACTTCTGTTTGGCAGATCTCAGTTAAGGAACCTTTATTCTAATCAAATTAATATTAAAATAAATAATGAAAGACTGAACTGGTGATGTCTGCAAAGAATTTGGGACTATTGATTGACGCCGATTTTTAGGTTTTCGGAGCATGTAAATACCTGTATTAGAAGAGCATTCGCTAATCTTAAGTTAATTTATAGTCAGAAGAGTATTCTTAACGAGGATCTTAGAAAAATGCTTTGTGACTCCATTGTGTTGTCACATTTTAATTTTGCAGACGTAATTTATGGTCCCTGTCTCTTGGGTGTGGATGCATACAGAATTCAGCTTGTTCAGAACTGTTGTGTTCGTTTGATTGGGGCATAAGGGGAAGAGAAAGAGGGTATCAGCCAAGATTCAGGAAACTAAATGGTTGAGGATGGACGAAAGACGAGTGTTACATTCACTCGTTCTTTTAATAAAATTATTAACAACAAATGTCCCAAATACTTGTATAAAAAATAAAGTTTCGCACTGATGCTCACAATTTGGATGTTCGACATAAATTTACCATTAGTACACACTTTACCGCCAATTTTGAAATGTTATAATAAAGTCCCTGTAAAGCTAAAGTTTTGCACTTGTAAAATTTAGAACGGCTATTAGGAGGATAATAGGGATATGATATTAACTTTAAAATATATGTTTTTTTTTTAATTTATTAAAGAATTATGTATGTATGTTTTGTTCAAAATCTGTTTATTTTGTAAAATTCAGCTTAAACTTAAAATCTTTTAAGGTAATCTTGGTTATTAATAATGTTTATTATATTAGTCAGTTTTAATTATTAAGTGAGTTCTTTTATATTCAATTTGTAGGGAAATTAAATTTTATTTTTAAGTTAAGTTAGGAAGTTCGTTCAACTTCGCCTTTTGTAAATATTTTCTTTATTTGCAATAAAGTCAGTTTATTATTATTATTATTATTATTATTATTATTATAATATTTGGATGAAAATATTCACAAAAATAAAAGAAAAAATTTATTTATGCAACAATATTTCGGAGCTTACTGCACTCTGCAAGCACTTTTCATTTTGTTCAGACTATAATTGCTTTTTGAAATATTTAACCTAACTTTAAAAATTTGTATTTCAATAAGTATCCTAAAAAAGAAAAATAGTTTTTAAATTTTAAAGAGGAGGAGTAGCCCTAAAATATCACAAAAAAAATAACCTTTTTTTTATTATTTATTTTTATTTTTCTAAAGTTCATATAGCATATTTTATGTATTTTTAGTCTGTTCTGGATAAGCCGATACTGCCTAGCTTTTATGTTCTATAGAAACCTTTTAGCGTGATCTCTACCAACCCCAGCTGTGATATGTTTAAAAGAATCTCATCCAACCCCGGCTTAAAAGTTTTATTTTATTTTAATTTTTAGAATATATTTTATTTTTCCTCTGTAATCTCAGGTATTAAAATTTAAGTAGTTATTAAAAAATATTTTTTATTTATTTGGAAACTTCCTGTTTTATTTATAGAGTTTATGTTTTATTTGTTACTAATATTTTGGTTCTTAAAAAAAAGGAGCAAATGATAAAAAAATGTGTTATAAAACAGTATTTTTTACAAATTATGTAATGATGGTAACTGTTTTAAATAATATGTCTGATGTCCTAAGATTTACCCGGTTTTCTCAAATTTTTGTATTTATAAAAAATCAGTATTCAATAAAATGTTAACAATCACAATCCTTGTTTGTTTTATTTTCTGCAAGTTTAAAATTTTCCCAGTCCTTACAAAGATGAAACTATGCTGAAATTTTACTTAACAACCGCTTATCTATCTAGATAATCTGTTGTTAAGTAATATATATCAGCAAAATCTTATTTTTGTTGAAATTGGGAACAAAACTAAGAAATAAAGATGCATCGTAGTACCAGCGCATTCGCCTTTTTATTATTATTATTAATATTATATGCTGCCATCTATGATGAGTTTTGGTAATGCTTTAGTAGATTGTCCAGGAGCTTAGCACTGTTGTATTAACAATTTTGACAAAATGCTGTTTTGTTTAGAAAGCCCGAAATTTGGATTTCTAGAAATGTTTGTTCGATGTGCCACATCAAACAAATCATTTACTATACAGGGTGCCGGGATCTCGGAAACCGTAAGAGATTCGAAGTCGGTTAAATTATGGCAAAGTTGTGTATTTGCGTAACTAACTATGTCTACTTTAGAAAGTTGCAAAATTCCGAGTACTTCCGGAGATATCCGAAAAAAAACGAAATTTGCTGATTTCATTTTAATTTTTTCTGACGTTATTTAAAGAGATATGGAAAAACAAAAGACACTTTCTCATGGCCACTTTTTAAGCTCTACAAAACAGAGTAAAAGATTTATCATTCGACGTTTCGTTTTTATTAAACCATCATCAACTTTATTTTTTTAAATGCGGCACTCAATTGTTTATTGCATTTGTTTGAAGCAGTAATAATCCCAATTACAATGATGTATAACACGTAATATTTTTCTGTTAAAAAAACATATTTTTCATAAGAGACAATGAGTTAGACAAGGAACGCACATCATTTTTTTATAGGGGCGTTCCATATTTGTTAATAAATATTAAGTGTTATACATTTTTGTAATTGGGATAATAAGGAGTTCAAAAAAATTAAATAAAAAACCCTGGTCCGTATTTAAAAGAATAAAGCTGATGATGGTTTAACGAAAACGAAACGTCGTACGGAAAATCTTCCAACCCTGTTTTGTAGAGCTTAAGAAGAGGCCATGAGATCTTTGTTTTTTATATCTCTTTAAATAACGTCAGAAAAAAATAAAAACGAAATCAACAAATTTGGTTTTTCCGGATATCTCCGGAAGTACTCGGAATTTTGCAATTTTCTAAAGTGGACATAGCTAGTTACGCAAATACACAACTTTGCCATAATTTAACCGACTTCGTATCTCTTACGGTTTCCGAGATCCCCATGCATGCACTCGAATCTGTGGCACCCTGTATACTGCGTTTATATCTAAGGCAGAGTTAGTCTGTGTTTTGCTTAAAGAAGAGGGAATTTTGCCTTTTTAAAATTATAACACCTTGCATTATTGTCTTCATTTATGCGCTTTTTTTATTGTAAGAGTTTATTTGCTTTTAATTTAATACAGGTATTTTATTTTACAATAATTTCTTGCGTAAAATTATAGTTGTTAATTTTTTCTTTCAAATGCAATTTTATTTTAAAATTTTTACAGTTTTATGAATCTCCTAAGATATAAGAACAACAAATAAATTCAGCTCTTATTTATAAATACATATCAATTAACGCTTATGCTTTTTTAGGTTAACTTAATTACACTTTGTCAAAATATTTTAAAGTTAAAAAACTAAAATATTTTTCAAACTAGCTGCAAATTGCAGATTTTTTTTTAACGGTGCCTGCACGTGCGCAAATCGATAAATTACAGTAAGAAAAATATTAAAGAAATCTTTTAAACTGTAAAGACACCCTTAAAAAATTCCTATTAAAATAGGTACGTTACTTAAAGTTTACTATATCATGTCGTGTAATACTAAAAGTAAGTATTAAAAAAAACATATTAATAAATCTGACATATGTTTAACCATTGAACTTAATTATAAAGTTAATTGTTTTACCAGTTTAAAAGTAATCTACACCTTTTTTGCCAATTTTTGGACCCTTATTTGCTTTAAGTGCAGAGTTTACACCAGTTCTTGCCGTATATCCACAGTAATAAAACCACACACAAAATCTTAACAATTCTTTTTAAAACGCTTCAAATGTTGCTGACAAAATCGCATTAGAATGTACTTTTGTTTCATCATTAGGGAATGAAGAGACACTCGTAGTACAAACCCAAAACATTGGCCAAAATATTGCTCATTCTGCCTAATCAAGTCCCAAGCACTTCTACTTAAATAATTTTACTTAATTATTAAATGATCTCCAACACCATATCCTGTTATACTTGCAACGGGTTTTGGTGTTGATGCACTTTTTGCATATCCTTTAGATGGATCATCTTTGGGACTTGTACGACCGAGTTTCAATTCAGCAACCCATCTTGCTACCACTATAATTTAAGGTGAATTACCCTTATACATTGCTAACAATCGTTTTAAATTTAAATCGTTTATGATTTGCTAACAATCGTTTAAAAATTACCAAAATTTTGAAACATTTTGTTTATGTCTATTTGAAAATTTTGGATATTATTATTCCACCAAAAACACTTATGTAAAATAAAGGCTAAGTTTATTTTCAAAAATCTCGCCCTTTTAAAGTACTGAGATTTAAAATTAGACCAAGTTCTTTCCACATTTTTGGTCCACCTTTTTTTGACTGGGCAAGTTTTTTACTGATTTGTCTGTATTAATTGCTTTTTCCATTAATATAGACTAGACAGTGCTTTTTATTGATACAGAAAAGTCAAAAAGGGTTAAACAAAAATTATGGACAGAACTTGATCAAATTTTACATCTTGGTACTTTTGGGCGAGATTTTAAACAGTAATTTGACCCTTATTTTACATAAATGCATTTGGTGGGATCTTCTCTCATTTTTCAAAGTTCAATAATTGGAAGAAATGGGTGGAGGGAGGATATTATGCCCGTTGTTTTTCTAGGTAGAACCCAACCATTAAACTAAATAGAAAGTATGAAAATTACTCATTTAAATGTTCCGTAAATCACGCCTGGTTTGGAGTCTAATAGGTAAATGTGGCAATTTTCTTTGTCAAGTGAATGAAATCATGCCGAAATTTTAAATTCTTAGACATCTTTGACCTCAGAAAGTCAGGTTCAATCAGATTGCAAAATTCTAAAATATTACCTAAAAATACGATATTTCGGTCCTGTTACAGGGCTTTCTAAGTAAAAATTTCCGGTTCTCAGGATGTTTTCTTTACTTTTGTCCTAAAACCTTCTTACGTACCAAATTTTAAGTTTTTACATCCTCAGGAAGGGCCCCATAATTTTGATTAGTCAGTGAGTTAGTCAGGCAGTCAATCCGTCAGAAGTAAAATCGGCGTCAAAAACGCATATCTCAGAGATCAATTGATGCAGCTTTTCGAATTTCATAGGTAATTAAAATACTTATGTAAATTTATATACCAAATTGCTTTCATTTATACGGAACCATACCGTAGTTATGCTATGTGGAAAAAGCAGTTGAAACATTTTGTGTAAAACACACATTCGTACTATTATGGTTTTTATTATTCTGTGCTAATTAGCATTTTATCTGATCGGAAGCGCCAAAAAAAGTTGTATTATAAAACCTGGTAAAAATAACGCATAAATTTACATATACTTTTTTAAGTTTAATTTAATCTTAATATGTTAAGTATACACTAAAAATTGTATAGGTTAGGTTAGTAGTTATTGTTTAGGTGAAATATATTATAAACAATAAGCGGCCATCCATAAATTACGTCACACGAATTTTATGATTTTTTGACCCTCTGTCACAACTCGTTACTCCCCCTCTAGTGTGACGTCACACATTTTAAAATTTTACATATAAAAATAATCAAAACATACACAAATAATAAGCATATAGAAAGATTTAGTACAATTTTTACGGTTTTGATCTACATTTAAGTTTTGCGTTTTAATTATTTAGATTTTTACATGTGAACGTCACAAAGCTGATGACCCGCCCATATCCCTTGTCACACAATGTCACAATCCTCTACACCACTCTTCCCCTTAAGGTGTGACGTAATTTATGGATGGCCCCTAAGTTGACTAGTTGCTATATTTATTTTTTACCAAGGTTGTTTATAAATTAAAAAAAATATATAAGTAGTTATCGTCCTTTGTAGTTACACTGTTCCCTTTTCGTGCATAATAATTTACAATATTGACTATTTATCTGTTAATTAGACTCTTTAAATATTGTTTTGTGCTTTTACCAAAATTCAGCCCTATAAATAAGATATAAATAAGTATTTAATTTAGTTTATTGGGTCATAAAAATTAAACACATAAAAGGAATTTCAAGTAATTTTTTGTAAGTATTTATTTTCTAAAAACATTTTTTTATCCAGATGCATCATTACAATAATCTTGATCGCAAGTATAACACAGAAAAGAAGCAACCTCGGGGTAGGCATGAAGAACCAATTCATATATATTGTCGCAAGTATTTCCAGGTGGGTCACATCCTCTTTCAACAATAAATTGTTTTTCTGAAATCAAAAAAATTATTATATTTTATTGATATTTGTTTGTTTTTCTTTACTTTAGTTTATAATTGTTTTATATTTTTTATATACCAAGCGACTGGGGCTTAACCAAAACTTAATACTCTCATATATATATTTTGTGTGGAATAAAAAAATCTTCTTAATTATAGTGGAACATTTTAGAAATTATTTCGCGTTCACATCTCACATTAAAAAAATACTAAAAAATACTAAATTAAAAGTAATTTTTCTTTTTTGGATGAGGAAATTTAAATATTGTATTATTTTTCTAATATATCCTGTTTCCTTTAAGACCAAAAAGGGCATAATATTTTCTTCTATATTTTTTGAGATTTTTTTTTTATTTTCCCAAATAAAAATTATTCCTTTTAATTTATTTATTATTTTTAACGAAACACGAAATCTTAAAACGACCAGTTCTTTTTAATTATGTTTTCGGTAAGATTTCATCTGTAAAGCTTTACTTCAGCTACTATTTTATACCAGCGAAAGAAGTTTTGAAAACAAATGTGTTTTATTCTTTTATTAAGAAAATAATAATAACTGGAAAAAAAGTTTTTAAAGTTAAACCAAAGATAATACTACTACGGATAAGATATGCTATATTTTTGATACCCCTAATGGACTTTGGCTAACGCGAGCCGATGTCCCTCGAGAGATTTTCGCGATATGCATTTCAATCCTTGAACGAAAGTTAAACAGTGTTGCCGGCAGGCCTTTACTATTGGCGTGATGAAACGCGACTAGAAAACACACAACCCGTTTAGCCGCCCGCTTTCGCTACTTCGAATTCCGAATAAGGTACAAGCGACAGACATTGGCAATGTCGCACATGGTTTCGTACCTCGTTTCGCTGGGGCAGGGGTTACCGACTTAATTTTATTCGCATTTACGGAAGCATTGATATCTCCGCACTGATTCAGAGCGCCCCATTTAAATGAACCATCTATCCGTATTAGTATTATCTTTGGTTAAAGAAATACCAATTGATTAAAAAATTACCTAACTACCCTTAACCTATAGCAAAGATAATACTATCCGTAGTAGTATTATCTTTGCCTATAGCTACTAAAAAAATAGTTACGTTTTACAAGGTTAGTATTGCTTTTCGGTTAGTGTTAAAGTGCAACCACAACTGCAGAACTATAGTCTACAGTAGCATGTAAATGCCGCATGGTTTAAGCGACTTTTTATCTAAATAACCGATTATAGTCATTGCATAATCTGGGCGTTACTCTTATTAAACTCATAACTCATAAGGTTGCATGCCACGAATATACCAAAAAAAAATTTTTATATAAGAAGCAAGTAAGACAAATTTACTTTTTTTACTCTTCGTACCATCTCTTTTATATTCTATAATCATAGCTAGTACCTAAAAAAAGTCGTTGTATACAGGGTGATTGGTAAGTAGAGGCGAAAAATAAAGACCCGAATTATTTTTAATTCTGAATCGAAAATCATGAACACTTTTTTTGCAAATTTTCTTTCGTTTCCAAGATATTTCATTATAAAATTTTGCCAAAGAAAATTTTTTTAACCACATTGTGTGTGTCGCTAATCTCAGTTGGCGCTTTGAAACTATTACGTCATATAAAATCAAGTTCGACCTTTGTTAAAAGTTACACACTTGTCAATCTATTATTGAAAAAATCACAAGAAAATGGAGTTTACTAACGAAGAATATGGTAATATTGTTTATGTGTATGGGTATAACATAATAATTATTTAGCATGTGCACCAAAGTGTCTAACTTTTGACAACGATCAAACTTGATTTCATATGACGTAATATGTAGTTTGAAACTAAGATTAGCGACACCCACAATGTGATTTAAAATTTTTTCTTTGTCAAAACTTTATAGTGAATTATCTTGAAAACGAAGGAAAATTTGCAAAAAAAGTATTCTTGGTTTTTGATTCAGAATTAAATTAATTAATTAATTTGGGTCTTTATTTTTCGCCTCTACTTACCAATCAACCTGTATAGTAAATGAAAAAATATTGGTGTGTAGGATTAAAATTGCTTTTAACTTATTTTTATTTTATTAAAATAGAAACATATAATACATAGGCTCTAAAAGAAACCAAATACTGTGTTAAATAATTACTGCAGGCATTTACCGAACATTTCAAACAAAAATGTTAAAGCCTATAACGATCCAACATATTTCTTTAACAAATAAAATAATAACCATAAGAAAAAAAAATGCAAATAAATCACAAAGACACAAGTAAAAAACACAACAATTTAAAATTAAAATGGCAAGATTCCAACCTGAATGCAATTGTTTGTTTAAATGTAAGTCGGATACCAAGCGGTATTTAATTAAATTAATTTTTTGCTAGCGAGAAACATGATTTGGTCAGTAAGAAGATTTCGATATTAATCCACACATTCCAACTTCTTTGGTATAGAACAAACCATGTAATACTATTTAAAATATTATTAAATTTATTTAAGCAGTTAGCTCAACAAACTACCTTTACTTTTTTAAGATAAAAAAATACCTACCTGCTATGTATGATACCCTTGTACAAACATAATTATCAGGACAAAATGTGTGATTGACTTCTGGATAGGGGCTCATTGGATCGATACAAGCATCATCGCTATCTGCGTAAGAATTGCACAGGTAACAGTTTCGAGCAAACGAACTAACACCTAAAAGAAAAAAAAAAGATTTAGTGGAATGTTTCGAGTCTTATTTTTTGAATGGGTAAAAACATTCAGAACATAATCTTTTTTCTCGAATTTGCGTATTTTGAGCCTCAATAATAAACTAATAAGTAGGTTGATTTTAAGGAAAACAACAAAAAACTAAACACTAAAACTATAAATTAAATTTTTGTGTTTGTATTGAGTACGAATTTAACGTTTGAATGATTTTTATGTTTTAGAATGTGAAATGTAGTATACCACAAAATATTATTAAATAATACCCCTAAGTACTGTGTTCTTTTCTTCCATATCTATTTAAAAATGTTAAAATTTCAGTTTGTGTTGTACCTTATTGTAGTGTATTGTAATGTTGTCGTTGTGAAACAAATATAGTTTAGTTTTGTAGTATAATACCGTATTTACATAATAATATTAATTTTATTGCCATAGTGGAAACTCTTGCTATTTTTCTGCAATATCAAGACAGTGCATGGTCTGTAAGTAAAAAACTACTTAATTTTTAAAAGCAACAAAATAGTTTTTAAAATAAAATAAATTTAGGAATAATAGGTAAGTTTATATTTATGAAGTAAAACAAAAAAATCGTTATAAACTCCTATAAAGAGAAAAGTTATTATTTTACTGCTTCCAATATCTCATCCGGCGTGGGATATTTTATAATCTTACAAAGATCCTCAAGTACCTTGTGAAAGCCCATTTCTGATACTGCACTCACAGAAAAGCTTCCTTCCCTTGCCCAACGAAGGCTGTAGGGGACTTGTCTTTCTTTTATAGGTATTTTTAAGGCTTCTGCTCCAAAGCGTTGGCCCATACAATTTTTCCTCCGGCAGTTCCCAACAGAACAACACGTGGTGCCACTTACTTTTGTGCATCCTTTAACATTTCATTTAGAGAGGTCACGTTTCCACTTTGTTCGTTCCTTAATCTCTAGGGTGTCCAGACTATGGACCTGCAGAAGTTTTCCCTTTTCCTCCAAAATTTTAGTCTCTTGTTTGTTATGTCTTGTAAATAAACTTCCTCTTACCACACTTCAGACACCTACGATACGTTAGTACTTAGGCCTCAGTCTTCGTAGACTGTCCCAAGATAAAAAAAAATAATTAAAAACCACAAACTTCTTTACTGGCTCATAAAAATTTATAAAAAATCCTAATATACAGGAGTATAATTAAAGAAAAGAAAGCTGTTAATAATTTAATATCGCGTGTTTAAAAATAGAGTAGGCACCCATAATTATAATAAATAAGCAATCATCAGTATTTTCTACAACGTATAATTTTTTTTTTCATTTTTAAAATATTGAATGTAGTAGGTAGGTACCATCGAGAAGGTACGCCTTTGTCGTGTTGTCGCTTTAATCTTTAATTTTAATAACTGAATCACATTAATAGTTTTACTATAACTTACGCATATTGATGTGAATCAATAAATTTTGTATGTCCGACATAAAATCCAACATGGCCGAAATTGGTCCGACATGACGTCACAAAACTGGTTTTCAATATGGCGGATGTCATAACCCTGTCTGATTAATAATGTCTGTTGTTGTTTATTACTATTTTTAAAAACTCCTAAGGTATAAACTACTATCTTCTTTTTTCACATATCAGCAATGTTAAAATTGTTCCTACACTTATGTCGTAAAAAGTTAACCAACTGTAATTAATGCAATGCCTCTATGAAAATTAATTTAAACCTATTTTTTTGCTATAAGCTACTAATGCATTTAAAGGACTTCTCTGCTTATATCTGAAATACGTAGATATTATTTGATAAACCAAGATATTTTATTTTTTTAAAATGTTCCTAAATTATAAAGGAAATTAAAGAAATTACAAAAATGCAGGTTTATCTTTATCTACAGCCAGAAAAAAACCTTGGTATTTTTTTGCAAATACCCCTATGTATAATGTGGAAACGATATTGTGTTGTGTTAGAGCACAATTGTGCACAATGTATAATCCAAACAATTGCGCCAAACTTGGCATGTGTCATTTAATGAAATCCGCTAGTGTTAAGTGATGGATATACATGTTAAACAAACATTAAATAATTGGTGATTATTTAAAAAAAAATATATTTAAATGTATGAAATCCACAATTTTTGCCAATTATTTTAACTAAATATTGCATGCTATTATATTTTTAACTCTTTTTAGCTGAAGCAGGACTTTTGTCGTTTACATTCGGATAAAGAAAAAGTTTTTCTTAAGTACTTACCGCGTTGATTGAGTAGAGTTTTGGGAAGATACATAAGCTTATGGGAAGTAAAAAGACCGACAAATGTTTTAGCCGCTTCGAGCGCTAGCATCGGCCATCTGTTTAGGAAAACATAAACTAAATAATGATTTATTGATTTATTTAATGAAATATAAAAAAGATTTCTGTAAAATTTTTATAAACCAACGCGTATGCCTCGTAAACGTAACCTACCAACGAAAAGCCGACGTTGTCAGATGTTGTGAAACTGAACCCCTTGTTCATTCTCATGAAATTCTTTTACTGGCAAAAGACTATGGAAATAAAGATTCCATTGATTATCTAAAAAAAGGGAATTATGACAATGTCACAATGTTTATGCTTAAAAATTTTAATGCAATTTTTGATAAACATAAATGTGAATTTGGGATAAAAGTACAATTGGGGTATATATTATTATTTAATATAGACGGCGTTTACGGTAATTGGTAAAATTCATGCAAGAATCACAAATTGTATATTGTTGATATTTTTATTAAAATAAAATTGTTTCCAGCATTAGGATGGGAAATTAAAAGTTTAGCACAAATAAAAAAAAATAGGCAGTAAAACCTACGAAAAGCCCCATAGAAAAAATAATATTTTAACTTCTTAAATTACCACACATGCACGCGATTACTTTTTGAGATACAGGGTGTTTTGAGCTTTTAAAAATACCCATGCTTTTATTTGTAACTTAGAAATCCCGTTTCGGATTTTGTTAACACATTCTTTTTATAAGATTTTGTTTTTTTATTAGATTTAAAATTACACGTTTTTTGTTTTTATGACGCTCAAAGACGAAACGTCAGATTTTAAATTTGATAATACTAACTTGAAGGGGGAAAAAGTTTTTATAAAAAAAGGTCATTTAATTTTAAATATGTCTTGAAATAAGCACAGGAAAAAATAAAACCATTTTATAAAATGTCTGTTTCGTTCGGTTAATTCTCGAAGTGTACGGATTTTTTCAAATTTCAGAAAGGCATTTTATTGGTCATAAATTTGCGCAACTTTGCCCCCATTTACTTAACTGACCCTGTATCTCCTGTGGTTACCGAGATCCCCATACTTCGACACGAATTTGTATCATCCTGCAATCCTGTATAAAACAAAAGACTTTAAAAGCCTATGTAAATTTTAAAGTTATTAATTCAATTTTAATAAGCAAATAATATTCAGACTTATGACCATTTTTTTTGTTAGATGAGGGCAAAAACTAACAGAAAAATTAATTTCCCAGATTCCTAAAACAAATAGGACTATTAAATAAATCGAAATATCATGTATTTTTTATTTTAAATACTTATTTCACTTCAATACTCCAAAAATTATATTTATTTAAATTTAGTTTTGTCATGTTATATTTATTCGAGGTTTTATTATTAGGTATTTTTATTACATATTTATATGTTTTGTATAGAGTTGTATAGAGAAAATATTTTTAATAAAGAATAAAGTTTTCGTTATTTATAAATTTCAATTATTTTAATAAATATGTTTTCTTAAACAAAATTTGATTTATAGAAAGAAATAAGTAAATGATGTTGGCGTTAGCATCCTATTAATTTTTAATTTTTGGACTGTTGGTTTAGTGAGAATAAAGAACTAGTTTCTTTGTGAACCTTTTTATTTTTTGCGACTATTGGGCTAAAAATTGTAGCCTCAATAAAGGGCTTAATAAATACGTCCCAAAAAATAAAAAGATTCACAAGGAAACTAGTAATTAGTCCTTTCATTCTTTATTCCCACTAAACCAACAGCTCAAGAAAGAATTACTTTTTGAGACACTGTGCTGTACTGTTTAGGTAAGTTAAATCTTTTATCTTAATATTTTTTCTCAAAAATATAGGCACATAGCTATTAAAATCAAAAAGTTAAAGGGGAGTGGACTTTTAGGCGGGTCACCCTGTACCTAGAGCTGAACCCAATCAACGGTAAGCATAATTAAAAAATAGCTTTTAAATTTATCAGTCTTTTATTTTGTTCTCAAACTGAAAATAATTAAATAAAAAATGTATCTAAGCACACAATAATTATACATGGTTAACTTCCCGTAAAGGGTAAGAAATTTCTTTAGATCTGGCAACGCAGCGTGTAGCGACAAAAACCCGATTTTATTTTATGTCTTTAATAAAAATTTTAAAACCCAGGCCACCACTTAAATTCGGCCGTTGTTTACACAAACGACGTAAATTTTATTGGGGCAGCACAAATCGATCACGCTTTTTTCGGAATCACTCGGCATCAGTCGTCACTTAAAAAGGACGAAAGATGCTATTTGCATTGGTTTAAGAAAGATAGAAATAATTTTTGTCGCGAGCCACGTTTGTTTTCATAGACATTAGGCATCTTCCCAAAACACTACTCAATCAACGCGTACCGTGGGTGTCTTAAGTGTGGTAACACGCGACGTAAAAATTTGTAGATTGGGAGGAGAAGGAAAAACTTCTGCGGGCAGCAGGTTCTATAGTCTTGATACTCTAGGAATGAAGGAACGAAGAAAGTGGGAAGTCCGGGGACTCTCTGTATTTGTAAAATAATACACATTTTGTTACTGTAACCATTTAAACCAAATATCTACATTTTGTTAAATAAAAATTTACACACTTTTAAGGGCGTACGAACATTACAGCATGGGTAAGCAACAAATGGAGAAATACGGATCTTCAATAGTATAGTTGTCAGTATCTTTGCCTGTAACCAGGTTTAGATTTCCGACCGGAATAAATCATTTTTTAAAAAGTAGTAGTTATAAGAAAGTCCGTGGTTGCACCACCGCGTTTTCTAAAACGCGCTGTAGAGGAGTAAAATTTGGAAAAAAAGTCGCTTAGTTATCGAGAAAAAAAAACCGGTGTAGAACCAAACCAGACTTAGTGGGATCATTTAATAAGAATAAGGTAATCGTGTACACAAAATCATTTTTTACGACATTTTTTAGTGGTCGAGAACTTTTTTATTTTGAAAAAACTAAAAAAAAATCGGTTTTCAATAAAACACGTTTTTTAACATCTCCACTGCTATATCTCTTATAGCCGGAGAGCTGGCAGCAATTTTTGGGTAGGTATTTGAGGCAAGCTGAAAACTTGTCATATACTTCTCCTATAAAACCCCAACACGGAACTGCAGACTTGTTTTTGAATTTATTTGAGGCAATATGCAATGTTTATCTGTTGTAGTTGAATGTTTAAAGAATTTAAAAAAAAATAAGCCAGACGATTTTGTCGGGGTTTTAACCTCGCCAGGCGCCAATAATGTTTTGCAAAAAATATAAAAAATGTATTTGAGGCAACTTGAAATTTTACTAGGGTATTATTTATAACTAAAAAATAAGATTCTCAAAAAGACAGATCATTTTGGTGGGACTTTCCATATGCCAGGTGATCTAAAAAATTATGTATAGGTGCGACTGAGTAGCGCTATAGACAAGCTGCTGTAGTGTAAGAGAGAACGTTTATCGGCAGCTGTCTGCGTTCTTACTTGCGCGTTACTATTGACTTTGGCAAGGTCACGTCGCTTACAAAAAAATACAAAAAATTGTGAATTTCTGCTAAAAATGGTTTAAGTAAAAATGATTGTGTTGGTTTGTGTGTGCTAAATGGACATATTTTTTGTGTTTTTTTTATCATAAAAAATTTGTTATTTAGTCAATTTTAATACAAATTCAAATGTAATGAATTACTTAAATAGTTGATATTAGAGCAAAAATATTGTTTTTTTTTTAACAAATCTCAAAATAAGAAAATTAATTTTAAAACAAATTTTGTTTCAAAAACTTTTTTTTCGAATTCAGATTTTTGCAGCTACATCCAAAATTTAAAAAATTACTTTTTTTGTGACAGTATTCAAACTTAAAATTTATACCGAAATAAAAAAAATTTTCATGTTAAAATTAATAAAGACTAACGTATTAAAGAAAGTAATGATAACAAAAATATAAAATCACAAATTCAGATTTTTTGAAATAAAAGAATTATACAACTGAAGAATTATCTTGAGTACAAAATATAAATTTTTATTATTTATTATATTTTAATATGTTAATAATGTTTACGGATCTCTTATATTTCATGACTTTTTTTGAGAGTTTTCTCTTCAAAAACAATCACTTTATCATCGTCTTTTTTGCAAATGACACAATCTAATTTTTCACCAGAAATTTCAAAATTATTTAACTTATTAAACACTTGTAACACCAATATTTATACGACTCAGAATAACCACTCCGAGATTCCGACTAGAAACCTCATAGCTGTTGTCAGCGACGTGACCTCGCCAGAGCCAATAGTAACGCGGCAAGTGAGAACGCAGATAGCCGCCAATAAACGTTCTCTCTTACACTACAGCAGCTTGTGTATAGCGCTACTCAGTCGCATCTATAGATCATTTTTTAGATCACCTGGCATATGGAAAGTCCCACCAAAATGATCTGTCTTTTTGAGAACCTTATTTTTTTGTTATAAATAATACCCTATTAAAATTTCAAGTTGCCTCAAATACATTTTTTATATTTTTTGTAAAACATTTTTGCACGCGCCTGGCAAGGTTAAAACCCCGACAAAATCGTCTGGCTTATTATTTTTTTAAAATTCTTTAAACATTCAACTACAACATATAAAAATTGCATATTGCCTCAAATACATTTTTGGAAAAAAAAATATTTTTAAAAATTTAGGGGTTGATTTAGCCCCGCTATTCACCAGCCAGGTCTGCAGTTCCGTGTTGGGGTTTAATAGGACAAGCATATGACAAGTTTTCAGCTTGCCTCAAATACCTACCCAAAAATTGGTGCCAGCTCTCAGGATATAATAATATTCATGCTATCAAGTAATTTTTTTTTAGATTAAAGTAGACACAATAGCGCTTCGAACAACGTCCCACGTAAAGCTGATTTTTTTTGTATAATTTTTAAAATAGTAGAAAACTCAAAAATTGTTATTTTCAGTAGCGTAATTTTAGGCAATCGAGAAAAAAGTTTATTATTAAAAATTAATTTATACATGCTGCGTACAAATTGTAACTAATGTTTAAAAAAAAAAAATTTAAATAAAAATTTTTCATGTTCCCTTTATAGTATTGAGTCAGTGATATTTTTTTAACGGGCCAAAGTCATATTTTTGTGCGCTCGGCTTAGCGAGCCGGTCGACTGCAATAATCTTACGGTCTGGTGGGAGTGTAGTAGTTTAAGTATTATCAACGGGTTTAAGCGGATCCTAGGGCTACTTAAGTTGTCAAAGAAAGAAAAATTTTAAATATTTAAAACAGGTAGGTAGATTTATAAACCCATTCAAAAAATATAAATCATTGTTATTAATTACCCACCTAATTAGTAGCCTTTTTTTATTAGGTCTCGGTAAAAAAAAACACCCACGAAATTTGTTATTTTTTGATTATACATTCAAGAGTTCATCTTTTTTGAAAACACTTTGAGCAACAAAAAATTGCGGATGCCTTATGTCTTTTAATTAAATTTGAGAAACATAGTACATAAAATAAAAACTAGGGCTTCGTTAAACTTTTTTTTAAACAGGAATATATAATTTCTTTTTTGTTCCATATAAAGAGATGATATGTTGTCTTTCCTTGATGTGTCTCTGCTTGAATAAACAATGTTGCCAGATGTTTTGTAATAATTTGTTATTATTGAAAGTTGTTTTTTCTAGAAAAAAACTAACCAGAACTAACAAACAACAAATTATAAACTATTACCTAGTTCTGGTTAGTTCCTGGTTAGTTCCGGTTAGGTTTTCCTCGTTAAATTGTAAAATTTCTTTTTTATAAATGCGCCGTTCTGGTCGGTCATGGTTAGTGCTGGTTAGTTAATGCGGCTTTATATTTTTCCTAATTATATTTGTAACTGGCTCGAATTTCAAATATTTTTGATTTAATAAAAATAGTCGTAATGGTAATGGCAAAGTTTTTTTTATTATAAATTAATAATATTTCCATATAGCAATACTGTAAACGTCTTAATGCGGCTCATGTATTCATTACTTGTAAATCGTAATTAGTTAAAATAAAATGTCAAATAATGACCAATTTTTACAATTTTAATTGCGATTTTCTTGATGAAAACCACTTCATCCGCATTTTTTTGTCTTAAATAATAATATTTAAAGTACATGGCAAATTTAAAAATCGTCCAATTTCGTGGGTTATTTTTTTTACCAGACCCAAAAATGTAATATGTAAGTAGTTATTTAGGCGCTTCATTATTAGCATTCTTCGTAAATTTTATCCATTTCTGCCTCAAAGTCTTTAATAATGTGTACAGGAACGAGTTTGACACTCCTTACAACATTTTAGGCCTTCTTGCACACAAGTACATGTTAGAAATTCAATTTTGGGTTCGCATAAAGCCATTGCACTCCGTAGTATGGCAACAGCTCTTAATAAAGTTTGAATTTTGGACATTTCTTTAGGAAGTAAAAGATCTATCTGAACATCACTACCAATACTTGGAGAAGAGGTAGATATTGTCGAATTATTTTCGGATAGGTTCAAGGCAGTATTGGGAACCATTTTCCTATTTTTGTGCGATTTTATGGTTCTTTCAGATATGTAGTGGCTGTAATATAATTTATAATGTTTCGCATCAAACGCAAATAAATCTTCATTGCCACTTAATTTAGGTATCATATAATGTCATTTCTATTCCTGGCAGCTTTATTAATTTTTTAATAGGTAGCTTTTCCACTACCTAAAAAGATTTAGTACTATGTAAAGAAATAAATACCCTAAACATTATTTATAAGGATAAAATTCGTATTTTGTTTCACTACAAAATATAAACTAATATAATGGTACCAACTATACTATGTAGGTACATAATAATATTTTAATTACAGGTTCAAACAGATTTTTTATTAAACTTTTCTTCTTTTTATTTTTACTTGTGTTGCAAAAAAGCACATTTTTCTAATATTGAAACTATGGAATTTAAGTTTAGTGCACAATAATTTAAAGGATCGGCGCCACTGTCTGATTGCCAAATTTTAATATGATAATAGTTTTGAGGATTTGTTTAAGATTTCCGACAATCTATATAATATTTAATTTTTATTTTACAATTGCAAATACCATTTTTTTTTACAATTTTTTTTTGCTTCCTTTTTTTTCAGCACTTGATAGTAATGATAACAATCCTTGTATTCTAGGTCTTTGTATCACAAATTTGTATTCATCATACACAATTTTCTTACAACTAATGCGCTTCATTGTTTTATAATTCTCAATACATACAGCACACTCTAAATTTGGACAACCACCACGACTAATGTATTATTACGCACGCTATCCGCATGCGAGGTCTATTGGATCCCGATGATACTTTTTTACGTCTGAAAAAAAATCGCTATTGCCAAACGATACGCTCTAGGAATTTTTTTTTTCAAAAGCTTTTGTTATTAATTGGCTATATTTTCTTCGCTGCATGTATGAACATATTTTCAAAAATAAAAAAGTTTATCGATTGGTAAAAATTTTAATACAAAAAATATATATTTTTAGTTTATTTGGTTTTTAGAGAAATGAAAGAGCGAATTATGCGCAAACAGTTTATAAGGTTAAAAGCGCTACAGTGTGAGCTTTAATTTGACACAAAATTTTTTTCGGTATCTTTGATAGTTTTAAAGTTATGGCGGTGAAATAAAAAAAACATTTTTTTATAATTAAAAAAAATCACTTTTTATTAATTTAAAAAGTTCGAGACCACAAAAAAATGTCGTAAAAGACGATTTCATGTGCCCGGTGACATAGCCAAAGAAACCTAACAGGTTTGATCTGGTTCTACGCCAAAAAAAAAACGATACGATAGACTTACGGAATCGCTCTGCTACTGCAAAATGCAAAATTTGCACGTTTCGGTACTTGGGCAACATCGACGAAACTGAAGGGGAATAGGTCAAAACATTTAAAAACCCAGCACCCATGGTGCTTATTATGATACTAAGGCTTTATTAAAAGAGTTCGTGGACAAGATAAAAAACTTTATTAAAAAAGATACATTTTTCTATTGCGACTAAACCTTAATTGCAACAATTAAACATTCCACTATAGTAAGGCTCTGCAAAGCTCCTACTAGTTATGTTTGATTTTTAATGTATTCTAGGTTAAAACAAAAACCAAGTTGCTATCTTGGATTTTAAGAAGAAAGAGCTATACCGCTAAACTCGCAACGTTCTGTGTAACGGCTGCACGTTACAAGTAAAAATTCTTAATTTTAGAGACCTATCCATTTTTTTAGACTTTAAACCTATGATTGTACCAATACTTTAACTTACCAATAAAGGCTGTACTAACAAAAATAAGGGCTAAAACTACCACGCGGGACATTTTTAATTGTAATACTTGTCTGCTTTATTTCTTGGTACTATTAAATGTTTATTTTTATGCCTATAAATTTATAGATTAAAAAATATGTAAGTGGTTTTATATTGACCAAATTACGTTTTTTCTTAAAAACAATGATAACAAATAACCTTGTTCGTAGAATTATTAATATATTACAATTGGTAAATATTAAATAACACATTTTCTTCTCATATCTTAAGACCTCGAAGTTAGATAATTGTTTTTTAATCATTTTTTGTCGGCAAAAAATAATAACATCTTATTAAAAATCTTAAAGTGTACTTAATTTATTATTTTTTATTGTTTTAAGAACACTTAAGCGAAAATTTAATTACTGAAGTTAGTAAAGTTATAAGCGGATGTTACCGGCAGGTTTAGAAAAAATAATGGTGTTTTTGAAAATGCAATTCAAAATTATTAAGGCTAGTCTAAGCCACCACCCCAAGTAATTTGGAGAAAAAGTTGAATTAAACTGATGTTATCCTTAAAATATACGTTCTAAATACGTTTTAAATAACTGTGTGGATCACTGGTGCTTTAACGACATTTGCCACTCACAAAAAAAAAATGGCGGACCCAAAATTGCCAAATTTTACCCATTTCTTAACCATGGCACACTGCTCCCAAAAAATAAAAAGCGGAAATAACTTATATTTTGTCAAAGATATTTTAAAGGTAAAATATTTTGTATGTATTTAGAAAAATGACCGACCTATCTATATTTAAAATTTCAGGTTGGATATAATAGCGCCTGCTCTTGTTACGGCTTTTCAAAGTTATAACAATTCGGGCAGTATTTTTGACTTTATAGACGTGTGTTTGTGCCTAAAGTTTGAGAATTGACCAAGTCTTGTTAAGTGTGATAATTTTTTATTTAACTATAGCTCAAATATTTTCAAGGTAGGTAGCTTAGAGAAACCATAAAAATCCGTTTTCTATGAGTTTTAAAATTAAAAATTATATTTTAAGAAGACTCGAATCAAATTAAACCAAATTGTAGATGAAAAATAAACGAAAAAACATGTTTTGATAAACTTTTTAAAAAATATCTCAGTCATGTGCTTTTATTAACAAAATTTTAAAAGGGATATAATATAAAACTATTTAAAAATATGCCCAAAAATACAAACTTTAAAAATGTACCACAAAATACTTTTTAAGATATAATAAATGCGCATAAAGAAGATTGTAAAGAGGGTGATTAAAGTTTACATATCGTGACTACCTTCAATATGAGATATACATTATCTACCAATGCTTACCTATCCTCTTTGGTAAAAACCACCTATCTTTGTTTTTTAAAAACGTAACTAATTTTATGATTAAATCTTTTAAATGTTAAAATTTTTCACATATTTGCGGATGGGTTCATTCGTGAACTGCGCGGGCGAGATGCCAAGAGAGTCCACGTTGCTAGCTGAAAGGGTGAGACTACTTGTCGGACTATTGCCACCGTTGCAGTATTACCGCTTTTTACATCCAAAGGATATAGTTTACTGGTCGTTTTAGTTCTGCAATATGCTTACTTGAATTTTTGTGGACAAGCCCATTTACACTTATTATCACCGGTAGTATTCTAACGTTATCTAGTTTCCACATTACCCTTACTTCCCTCGCCAGCTGCTTTTCTGTATGCATATATATATATATATATATATATATATATATATATATATATATATATATATATATATATATATATATATATATATATATATATATATATATATATATATATATATATATATATATATATATATATATATATATATACTTGTCTGACCGACGTTACCAGACCTTATACATACAATAGACAACCCTAGACCACCAAGAAGGAAGTTTGATAGAGAAGTGTAAATTTCAAAATTAAATCTTATTATTTACAACTTCTTATGCAACACTAGAGGGGTAAGCTATCTGCTTAAATTACGATTTTCATATATTCAATACTCCTTATGAATCCAAATACGTACAACATATTTTTTAGCCATCGAAGATACAAAAATT